>JAHZNG010003521.1:0-12735 GCA_027744375.1 Orchesellides sinensis
TGCGTAAATGTAGTTTGTGGTAATTTACAAAAAGATATGTTACCGGTTGTTTTCAATTAAGATTATAATCAACCCATAGTCATCAAATTAACACGCTTATGTATTTCTCTCTTCCAGTCAGTGATTACGCAATTCTCAATAGACATCATTAAAGTATAATTCAAATTTAGCATGTTTTGATCTTTCGTTATCATCTACTACTACAACTTATCATGTAACAAACAATAATAATAATATGGCTTTTGTTAAATGATTTTCATAAACAGTAAATACTTCTTCTTATAACTATTTTAATCAGAGGAATCCCCAGATTCCCACAGAAGGTTAAGATTCAATGAGAAAACATTTTGTTCGTTGGTCGATAAAGTAAGCTGTGGGGTTAAATTTTTAAGATGTTTACGTATATTGTATGCAGACATATTTATTTATCATAAACTCAAACTCATATAATATTATCTGATAGCAATTTATAGTGTGATAATAAAAACAAAGCTGACCACTCAGTAAGTAGTTTTGATTTTTTGCCGATCTGTTTGTGCTAACTACATGTAAAATCGACTATTTGTTTTTACAACATTTTGTAAACCTGCTAAAACAGGTATTTTTAGAGCTAAACTTATGTAACGCTTTTAAATTTTTGTAGTTCCTGGGTTGTTTCATGGGAAAATTAAAAGACTGGAAAAGCCTGCATTCCTCAACATCATCCTAGAGAGTGGTTTTTGGTGCGGGTAATGCTATAACATACAGTAGTGGGGGTGAACGTTTATGCATGTACTCAAGGCTAGAATTCCGACACTATTTCACCTTCATCATTGTTATTATCATCTAATATAAATGAAGGTTTTATGATCCACTTGTCCATCTGACAAAAGGGGTGAAACACTAAAAGCACACAACTAGCGAATTGACGATGCCGATGATGAGTACCCATTTGCAGCCCTCATTATAATCTCTTTAATACTATATCTACTCCCTAAACTGTTTTTTTCGTGAAAGTCAACAACGAAAATGAGAGAGCAAGATGGAATGAGTAATTAGGAACAGGGAACTTAGCTAAAAATCGCTCAGCCTGGGAAAATTTCTAGCGTGGGAACATAGTAGAAACGGGTGCAAAAGGGAGAGAGAAGATAACTTGCCTTATATATAACAATGCTCGTCGGAGTACTTTTCAGTTCATATGATGTGTGTGTATTGGACAGGTAAAAATGATAAAATGCGATGTGATGTGATAGCATCAGTCACAAAACATGATACATGGCATTTGTTGGGCCATGAAAGTAGCAAAACCCTCTTGGCATGCTATGCCATGCATCACATCACATACTCCCACTACTCCACCGTCATAAAAGTGTACCTGTTTGGCAGGCAAGGCATACTTGATTGTAATACCTATTTGCCAGCAGCTTCTGGTGAGGGCCCATAATTTAGTGCACCTTGTTTTGTTTGTTTGGAATACTGATGATGGGCCGTATAATATGCAAGGCATAATATCAACCCTTAAGCTGGACGGTCATCATTTGCAATTTACATCAAATACCCACACTACACGATTCCCATTATCATCAGGACTGTTTTTGAACTTTTACATGCCTACGCATTTTTATTGTGGTATAATACAACTAGTTTTTCGGTTGCTCACTATGCGTGGCTGCAGCTGGGAGGTTAGGCTATTTTTTATCGCCTTTGTATGGTTTCATGTGGTCCAAGAGTGATTACTCCTTGGACCTCTGTCCGACATCCGTCCACATCCACGTTCAATCATTTTCTTGTATAATATTTGGGAGTTTAGACAATAGTCTTTTCTTCATTTTCATTTAGCTGTAGACAGTAGTAGACCAACTCATTATTGGAATTCTCACGGAGATCTGGTTTGGCCAGCTTGTAAATTTTTCTGGTAGTTTAAGTCCTAAAAGTCCCAATCTGAATATGTGGATATACAATGAAATCTGGCTCAGACCTGGTAAAGAATATACGTTTCGTGATCTCATTATTTGCATTTCGCAGTAGTTGAAATTGGATTAAAAAGAAAGGTCTGACGTCTGGGAAAGATTGAACCAGTATAATTCCAGAAATTATAGAACTAGTAAACTAAGCTGCTACTGAGAATTTCCAGATAAGTTCGTAAAGCAAGGCTGCTTGTTTGCATTGAGGTTTAGGTGATGCTTATCTTTTATGGCAGTTTTGTCTTCTTGCGTAATAAACTGGATAAGTTGCCTCTCATATGCATAAACTCACGATGAAATGACAATTGCACTACAGAGTGAGTCAGTTTAACTCTTTCCCGATGGGTCACGCTTGGGTGCCGAGGCGTCACTGAAAACCACTCGTTTCTCCTATTGTAATATTGACCCACTCCTAAAATTAAAATACGTATCATATGCGTTTTACTCTCCTCCATCGTATGAATAATGGACATAACTAATATTCGGTGGAGATTAACATTGTTTAATATCACCGCATCTTTCTCACTGCAATATAGCGATTATGACCAAAAAGCGATTATTTATTTACGGATGAAAACAAAAAGTAGCCTGATGTTTGTACACTAATATCTATCTGCTCCAAATATTCCAAAACCATGTATTATTAGGTTCAACTGATATGCATATGTGCATCCCAATTTTTCGACATTTATATAAAATAAGACATGTCAAAAGAACAAAACCAGAAACATGCATGCATTCTCCAAGTTAGCTAATGATGTTTTACCTCTCGCATAGATAAATCTAGATGAGATAAATTTAAGTATAGAGAGACAGCATCAATGTTTCTCTCTAGTTTTAATGGTAACACAAAAAAAGAAGGGGTGCAGCAGTATAATATTAGTGGTGGTGGCGGTGCGGTGGTAGTAGCATCACAGCAATAGAAGCACCAGTACAAAAATGATAGTTAATGTGTGATGGCCGGAAGTACGGCTGGTGCTCCCATACATACACATCAACCCTCCATATATCAGACAATGCAGACATCTACAATTTTTTATTATTATTATCATCATCATGCATATATAAAATATACAATACGTTTTCAAAAGAGACACATCGTGTTTTGTGTACTTCTACAGATAAGCTCGTCATATTAAGAATGTACATATGTTTTGTGAATAATGTGCATTCACTTGTGTGCCTATGTAAAATGTGAACGTATTTTTGCTCCTTTGCTCCTTAGTAAATAAAAAGTAAATGAAGCCAAAAACAATATTTTTCCATACATTGCCCTAAGAATGATGATGAGGAGAATTTTTGATTTTTTGATGGTTTAAATTATAAAATGTTTTTATTACCCTTTTACTCAATTTTCTGTCGACCAGTGGCTGTTCCTGGGACCAGGGAGTAGTCAGCTTTGTTAGGGTTAAATTAGAATTAATTCTGCTTGACGAAGAGCTATTTTGAAGAAAACTAAGCAATGTAGCAATCCTTTGGCTGGGAAACCTCAATCCCTCAGTCAGTCAGTGTTTTTCAGCGATTGATTCCCTTGAGTGATCCTAGTTATTAATTAACCACCCCTCCCTTCATTCACTGAGTATATACCTAAGTATCACATCGGCGTAATAAAACATACGAGTTGATGTGGAGGAATGACAATGACAACCTGCTGTTAATATTATTATTATTTTTCAGTCGGGTGTGTAATGTTGTATGGGGTTATAAATTTAAGGTATCATGGTATTTGGTCCTCATTTACAGCTTGCAAAGAGCATTTTTCAATTTCAAAGTTGGTTGCATTACTTGAATGGTCTGTCTGGTATGACAAAATGTTTACCCCTTGCGCTGCTATCATTGTATTTTGCTTTAGTTTAGTTTAAATGTTCATACGTCGGGCGTATCCATAACTGTTTGACGTTTTACTACGGTCATGTAGAAAAATCCCACGATTTGAGGGTGATAGCAGAAAAAAACTATTTCATTTGAGGGGGATGTAAACACACATGTGAATGCGTAGGTATATCTAATGACGCACATTTTATCCAGATTGGCACCTGACTGACCTGCACAATTCTTATAACTTTAGCTTCAGTTCTCATAACTTTAGGTAGCTTCTCTTAGCACCGACATCGTCACTTGCATGCAAGTTAGACTTTTCTGTTTACCAAGTTTTTTATGCTGCTATTCCAAGCATTGTTCAAATATTCCAAGGTTTCCTTATCATTATATAGACATCTCACCTTTAGTTAATAATGACAATTTTGTAAATCATCTTCATGCTTTTTGTGTCTGCAAAGGTTACGTATTTTTTAGAATCTTTCATGAATGGCAACAATGGGACAGTAATAATTGTACTGTTGACAAAATTGCAATTTCAGATGACTTTTCTTGTTGTTACGCCCACCCAGTTTTGAAGAACACCAGAAGAATCCACACTACGACTACGACGCATGCATAAATAATTACATATATTTTACATGGTTTTTATGAGCTCTTGGCTTAAAGTAAATAACATTCATCGTAGACACTGAATGAAGATAATTTTTGGAATTTTAACTGCATTGTCTTAAAATATAAAGAATATTATGGAGAGGGAGTAGTAGCTTGTAATCGAACAACGAATCAAATTTTTACTTCTTGTCAAGGTTTCTTACGAAACGATTTTATGCGGAGCTGTAGCAAAACGGATTTATTTACTCTGACAATACCAATTGTGCGATCGAGTGACAGGCTCATGGATTGGTGTCACCTTAATTTTTGTTGACAAATATTTCAATGAATGTGCTAATCCAGCGAGACATCCCAAGTAAAGTGGCAAAATCAGCAAGCATTGCAATTCGTGGCATCATCGCATCACTTCGGAATGATGAGCGCGCTGTGCACACGTCGGCATCTATTTAAATGTCTGACTATATATACTTTCCATTAAAGGATATTTTTGCGGACCTTATTAGGTATCATTTTTATTTTAACGGAATGAGTAAGTACCTCAACCTCCTTGAGAAGACAAGTGAATGAAAATTAATTGAAATTTTTCAAATCAGCTCATGCATGCATTCATATTACAACAACCACCAGACAACAACAACAAAGAGGGGAGTATAAGGTCTTGGAGATTTCAAAGCGTACAATAGCATTTTGTCATTCTTTTTGCCATGCCCTCGCAGCAATTACTTGTACGTACGAACGCACTACGAACAAATGACGACAAGATTATTAAGCAAGAGATAATCTGCCTGAAACGCATTCATTTATTCAATTAGGTATGTATTTATTTATACGCTTGTACACATAAGTTATGTATAAATCATGAAACAAGAAATATAAGGCTGAAATGTAAATGTGAACAGTGGAATATTTGTTTACTGTGTTGCAATTGACTATTCAAAAAAGCATGTTTGAGTGGAAGAATGACGGTTAGTTGCAAGAAAATGAAAGATTACCTACTGTTTTTATTGTTGCATATATACTTGCGTGTGTTATATATATTTTATTCATTTTGAAATCCAAGATTTCTTTACTTGATATAAAATGAGTAATTTGTTTCTTGTGAGATGGTGTTTACATGAGATGTCGAGTCAGAGCGCAGAGATGTAACAAGTCACTCAGCAGCAGTGGCCGTGATCTGTAATAATATGGGTGAAAATGGATCTGTTAAGTATCATCTTTTCATCAACTTGTCAACTTTTTTCAACCACGTCTTGACTGCTTTCTTTTGAAAGTTATCAGAATCAGAAGGACCTCTCATTGTACTCCTTTAAGTCATGGGGACTAGTGGTACAGCTTAGTATGCAACCATTGCATTACATATATGCCGACTCATTCATGGACTTAATGTAGTAGGCGTATCATCATCAAATGATTACAAGAATTTGATATTTCATGAACCATTAATTGGCATGGAATGAAATTCATTCACGAAGTTTTCAATGAAACGGGTGGAATTTTGATAATGGAAGGAAAGAACAGTTTTTTGGTAGAACCAACGAATTCGGCCGTTCCCATGAATTTAGGCAGTTAGATATTTTATTAAGGATCCTTTTTATTTAGTGTTTTATATCATGCCACACGAAAAGAATGATGGTACCTATATGCATTTCGTGAAATTATTATTACAGGTATTTCAAAGTGTCGGAATGGCTCCTTGCTATTATTTGTTTATTGCATGGTTTCCGGTCCATTTTAGTCATACATGTACGGTTCAAGTCAAGGTTTTCAGTCAAGAAGTCGTCATCGTGTGAGAAACTGTTATGCATGAGCAAGCTGTTGTGCTTCATCAGAGACAGAAGGGACTTTAAGTTGGTCTGAAATATCTTAAAAAATAATTTCTGCCAAGTTAATATGAGATAATAATAAAAACGGCAGCGTGTAAAACGCCAGTCAGTTGTAGGAGTATGCTGAAATATTTCAACTGCCGTTTTCGTAATTTCGTTTTTAGGCATTTACTTTTATTGTTGTAACAGATACCGGTAGGATTGCATTCGTTTCGTTTCATTCATTTTACATATACACAGGGTAACAATGCAATGTGTTATCCAATTATTATTGTTCTCATGTAATTCAAGCCAACCAAGAATAAGTTACTGTCCATGATGCAAATGTATAGCTCCCGGTCTCAACGTAACTTTCTTCATACTTATGCGTTATCTTCAGCATTTTTCGCCCGCCCGCCTTACAATATCCATTTTTCTTGTTTCACACCATAGCTGTCTTACTGCCACTTGCTCGCATTTATCATGAAGAGGAGTATAAGTTGTAGATACATGTACAGGGTCACACATGTTTACAAAGGAAGTAGAACAGAAGGGTTAAAAATAATGGGATAAGAAGCAGTAGAAAAAACAGGTAGTTTAAGCGGATGTGATAGGGTGGGGTAACCGTTAAGGATAAATTGTATACGATGGAGAAAGGAGCAACAGGTGTTGTTGGTGGGATTCACACTGAATAGGTCTGTTTTTAATATTGGGCAATACTAACGGGTACCGAAGTTGTGTTTGTAGTAACACCAACATTTCTATTTCTTTTTTACATTATATGCATATACTTTTAGACATCATACAGATAAACAGAACTGATTCAAAACATGATAAGAAAGTTGATGGATACGAAATCCCTATTAGCTGTTCAACTGAGCTTCTATTACAGACATGTTGATGAAAAATTAGCAACTTTCCAGTACTAAAATTATAATTTTAATTAATGCCTAGGCTGTAAAGGTGTACATCATAAAAATAAAAATGTGTATATAAAAATGAGTTTGCAAAGAACTATGTATATGTTTATGAAACATCTCGCCAAGTATCTTTACATGGACAATACTTAAATAGTTTTTCATGATGGCTTTGCATATTGTAGAGTGCAAAATGCATGGGTTAAGTGAAACAATGTTTTGCATACGTTCAGGTAATTAATAATTTATTTTTGGTACGTAGAGTTTTTGTTGAGTCCGAACTTTTTACATATATACCTGCATCAGTGCTTACGCAATTACGAAAGGTCTAAACTGTTCCTAGTTCTGCAGGCAAACGTTTTCTTTGTTGTTTTTGTGTTTCAAATAAAATTTAGTTCTGCTCACTGCACCTCAGAATCTGATAGTCTGCGTCTAATGAATCCTGAACAATAATTCGTTATCTGTTCTTTTAACCTGTCTCACGTTGGAGTCATGCAAATCCGAATGCATACCTAATAATGAATACAAGCAAACAGCCACATTAAAAATATGCATTTCTATTTCTTTATTCAATACAACATAAAAAAGTTCCTTGTCAGTTTTGTTTAGTAATTTGTAAAAAATCATAAAGATTTGCGTCACCCAGCTAAAGAATTTAACAAGGAAAAAATACCATAAACGGTTTCGGTTAAAGATATTTGGTTCTTTTCCATTAATACTAACCTATCAACGAGAAGTGCAAATTCGCTTGTATACTTTAGCACCTCCTTTTTATTCTAATCTTTGTTTCAATTGCCATATTAAGCAATGACATCCATCTGTCAATTTTAGCTTGTAAATAAAAATATTTTGTGGAGTACGAAACCATAATTTACAAATCGTAATTTTTTAGTAAATACAAGCAAATACCAATAATATCACAGTGAACACTTGCATTTATGCTGATGTTGTTATAATATTGTTATCTCCTTAAACGGAGTGAGACTTCCGGTCATGTGATATTGTTTGATTTTTTTCACGTGTATCTTTCAATAAATATATGTACATATATCCATGTATGTTTGAATGTACTCTCCTGGCATATTATGTGGTTTTTATTCGTCTCATTAGTTCAGAGTGCGCGACCATCGCTGACATGCAGTTGACGTGTTCGATTGTCTCCACAAGAAGCAATTTTAATGTATCCAACCAGCAACATAGTTTCCATACTAAGCTTGCGGTGGCGGTGACAAAATATCGCTAACTTGCAATCTAGTCCAGCCAGTTGATTGCATATGTGCTATCGGAACTCTCAATTCTTATTAATTTTATTGACAGTTTGGTCTTGTCTTAGTATATATGAGAGTTAACATGGAATAACCTAATTCTTATTATGTTAAATGTGACCCTTCTGTAATTAGTGGTTTATCAACCAATAAATAATGATAAATATATTGGCTTCGGTTTCAGCCTAAATATTATCAAAAATTGATTGATCAGTAGCAAACTGCAATGCTTGGCACTCATCGTCAAGATTAATTATATAATCTTGGTTTTTTAACAATACAACCAAACTGCTAACCATTAGCATTTAAAACAAATCTAGTATATAGTTTAAGCATTTATAAATGTACATAATAATACAATATATACCTAAACGCCTTTTATGAGCCACCGGAAGTCCATATAACGTCACCTGTTACAGTATATTTTTGTTCACTCCTGAAGAATTTTCATTCATTCCTCTACCTGTAAATCTCTAGAGCTGAATATGAGTATGAATGGATTGATGTAAGGGATGCTAAACTCTTGAATGTATTCAATGAAACGTTGGATCGGATCGGATGACAGGCATTTTCTTACTTTTAGTTTTTTCCTCGCTTGCATAGTTTCTTGTAAATACCAATGCATTTTCTACTTTTTGAGAAGAATATCTAGGTAATACTAGGTTTCCCTGAGATTGATTTTCCATTGCTGTCTTTATCAATGAATCTAGATATGGAAACCTTTATATTTGATACTACAAAGTGTTTTTCTTGTATAAGTTAGTACGTTGATATAAAGTACGCATCTATGTTGCTCTTAACAGAAAATATTGACGTGTCGAAGCATCCAAAACGCGGATTGAACATAATATGTATGTAATAGTGAAGCCTAGGGTAAAAACTTCCTTTGAAAATGGATACGTCTTTTATTAAAGACAGGGCTAACATGCATTCATCATGATTTTCATTAGGAATCAGGTTATGTGCATACATACAATTCTGATGAATATGTTCCACCATACATAATACATTTCTGTTTTGTCTGGTTCCACTATTCACCATACAGCATGTACATACTTTATATGTAGGCCATTTAACCATATTATGAAAAGCTTTCTTACTTGATTCTTCTTGAGAGCTTCCCTAACTTCCGGTGGAGCTGGTGGTGGTGATCCCTCCGGTGTATGTGTACGTGTGTTTGGGTCTGTTTTAAACTAACTGGCTTCTCGCGTTTTTCACGTACGTTCATTCATAAAAATCAAGGAAAGAGCCTGGAGCAGTTCACTTTGTTCATGTGGATGTAAGCAAACCAAGAAAAAAGTCTGCCAGTGGGGCAAAGGAAACACCTTATTTACACAAATCCTTTTGCTTGCCTGTCTGCCAAGATTATACATACATATAAACATACACGTATCATATAAAATAATGATATTTGATAAGCAACACTATATTGCTTGAAGAATTATACATTTTGCGTGTATCTGTAAATATAAAGATTTGCATACGATTTACCAAGATAGGCAAGCATGTTTTAAGAAGCATCGTGAATCGAAAATTTATAAACCTGAATCATTAAAGTTAAATCATATTTTAAAGTTAATAGGGATTTTCAGTCACACGATTAAAATCGAAAATTTTAGATTATAATCACCATGGATTTAATCCCCCATATAAAAATCCATTTAAAATTGGATTTTAATACAAGCGACCGATTATAATCATGTTGCACTGAACGACCCTAATAATTTATATAACCTGATCCTGAAGTTTCTGTTTCGTTTATTGATATGATCTCGTTAAAATGAGTAATTTTGAAAAATGACAATAATTTTCCTTAGGTTTATATTTCAATTAACATAATGTTATAACTAACTTCATCCTCCTATATGCTTTCAATTGGTTACAGTAACTAGAAGCTTTGTATCTTTAATGTAGGTATTTGTTGCCTGAAGTATAAGACGACGTTGCGATACATATGGAGAGCCACGAAATACGTCAAGCCGACAATACTTTAAGAAACAATCATTAGTTTCGCTTGCTCAGTGCCTACTTGCCGCCGTATTATTGTGGCTTCCGAATACAGAACACGACATACGTTTCTCCACTACTACCTTCTTACGGACAATAGGTTACTAATTCATTCCAACCTCGTATATAAGGGAAATCGTGCTGAAAACAATGTAAAGTGTTACAACGCTGAAGCAAAAAGAGTACTTCTTGTTGGTACCGATGTAGAGATGAAACGAATAATTTTTTTTACCAAATTAGTTTTTGGTCTGTTAGCACCAAACTAAGCTTAATACAGTGATACAGTATGATCAAGGTTTATATGATTTATTAGCTTCATACAATAAGATCAATAAATCTCGGCCAATTTGTTTTAATAAACACTTTTACATTTACCTAAAAATTTTGTCATATTTGTAATCTATAAGACATAACGAATATTCACATCTTGAAAGTAAGTAGTTATAGATGGATATTAATATTAGTATTACTGAAAGAATATTAATGCGCTGTAAGTTCATTTGAAGATCAATACGAAAACTTACATTTGTTGGACATTGCAAAATTGGTTTGCTTGGCTGAGGCTGATTGAAACAGTGGGCCTGGTTCAAGATGTCTGTGGAAGCTCAGTGAATTGAGACATGTACGGCCTCCAGCCCTCCTCTGATGGGCGGTCTTGATTTTCTAATGCGACTCTCCTCATCTTCACGTTGGCATTACTTCACATACACTACAACAGATTTACTAGATTCCTTCAGCGAAAGCGAAGAGGAAACTAAAGCAATGCTTAGAACATCAAGTAGATTCATAACCACATTAGTTTATGAACACCGAAACAATTCATTCACATGATGTCCTTAGGATTATTATTAAGTTGCATGCAATAGCATATTAACCCACACATACAGATACGTAGTCAGTCATTTATGTATACGTACAATATACCCAACTTTGCAAGAATAATACACAAGAAGCACTCACGCGTTGAGTCGGCCGTCGCGCTATACAGGTTTTATATGTATGTTCATGATGATTTAAAACGAAGACCTGTAACAAACAATGCTTGCTCCTGGTTTCTCGTGTGGAGGAGGATGGAGTCAGTTGGTTTGAGAGTGATAGTGAAGTAAAAAGATTGCATTATGTTTTAGTATGTTGAGAAGTTGAAGATGCTGAGCTACCTATTTTACTTCAAAGCTTGTCTTTTTGGAGAAGCCAGCGAGAGCTGAGTTTGTCCATGTATCACTACATGCTTTTTTAAACCAGGGGCAAGATAAGGGATGGATAAGTGTAGACGAATGCTTTAATACTCGGCTCATTTTTTCTAACCCTAAAAGAAGCCTCTCTTTAAGCATGTAACACTATTGTACTGGTAGACAGTGAAATGCTAATGATGATGTAGTTGAATTTATATTTACGATTCAGTTTTTACAGCATCCCTACACTACAGAACTATACACATTATGCCTCTTTCATATCAGCATCAGTACAGCAGCTCGAAAAACAGTTTTGCTCTTGCCAGTCTATCATATGCATTATCTAACTTGTTCTGGTCCTAATTTTTACGATACGATTGCATGTGCTGGTCCAAGGTTTTGTAAGTATGCTGTGTATGTATATGTATAAAGGTTCGTAATACTCTCTTCTGGACTTTTTCAAAGTAGAACCAATGAGCTCCACTGTTTATATGTGCTTTATGTACAAAGAACATGTTGTGGTGGTGGCAGGTACCTATTCACCCCTGTTTCTCAGCTTGAA
This sequence comes from Orchesellides sinensis, assembly GCA_027744375.1. Lineage (NCBI taxonomy): Eukaryota > Metazoa > Arthropoda > Collembola > Entomobryomorpha > Orchesellidae > Orchesellides > Orchesellides sinensis. Next base: position 12,102 of record JAHZNG010003521.1, read on the forward strand.
TCTCTTTACTTCTTTATGCCCGTCGATGCCTTGCTTTTTGGAATAGGGCCACTTCCAGTACGCTCTCATCCGCTGGACAGTGTACAAGCAACATGTGGACTGCGTAGTGGTTATTTCACCCCTTTACTTTTTGTACCCACCACGTGTGTGTTTCTATAAATGCAACTAGTATTTCCTTTTGCAAATCTTATAAGGAACGGAAGTAACTTAAATAACTATAAGAACATATACATACTTGGAATTGATTGTGCTTGATATTGGGTGTTTGGAAAGTAGTAAATATTTTTTCCGGTGTTTTAATTTTTTATTAAGTATAATCTTTTTAAATTGCCACATTGAAACTTGTGCCAAAAGTGGAAACGTGAAAATTATTAAAATGCAGTGTAGCAAATTCACGATTTAGGACAGATTTTCCTTTTTTAACGTAACCGTCTTCAATGATATTTTTACATTTACAAATATTTTTATGATTAATTTCGTTTAGCTTATCGTATGGTTTTAAAGAAAAATTGCCAAAGTGTTACTTTAAAAGTTAATAACTAAAATATTTAGTACGGCAATGTTAGCAAGTGTAAAACTGTTATCAGAACTAAACTCGTAAATTGTGGGGAAAGTGCATAAATAGCTTCCCATT
>JAHZNG010003522.1:0-15578 GCA_027744375.1 Orchesellides sinensis
GATGACGGATATGCATGTATGTATATATTTTTGTAAAGGTGAGAAGTACTTAAAGTGGAGTGGGCAAAAGGCCATGCACTTTATGATATCCACACATATCTATAATATACTAAATCTTATCATGTTTTCAGTTAGCCGCAGCAACATTCTTTACTTTGATATGTGTAAAGGCCCCGCATTATAATGTTATACAGGGTTAGCCTTGATGAAAAAATGGTCAAATGTTAACAGCAGCAAGCACACCTGTTGCTTCTTATGAAATAATGCACACTTATATAACACCAGTTGTGTTGTGGTAAAAAAGGAAGCCCTTCACACATGCATTAAAAAAAATGAACTGTTCTTTATAGATAGGGTCCTTGGGCCTTAATACACTGCGTTTTACCAAGTGTGTCACTTAATTAACTCCCCCTCCCCAATTATATTTTTCGTCACTTTATGTAGGAAAAGGGGTAAAAGGAGTGGATATTGTTTGTAACAGGATATAATATTTTGAGAAAGGTAGCGGAGCATAAGAAATATGGAGCAGTGTTCGTAATTTAAGGTGATGAAGCATAATTCCTTGGAAGCAGTGAATAGTAAAGCACACGCATGCCCAATATGCCCCATGAGCATTCATGCAAACGCCAACCACCAACGCAATGCGTGATCCGGACCGTCAAGTCTCCGTTTTTTTCTTGTGTCACAATAACACACGTCATCGTAATGTTAGGGGCGTTAATACACTATTTTTAGGAAATTCCTATAGAAGAAAAGTAAAGTATGGTAGGAGAAGAGCCCTATCAAGTTTTTGGTGTGAAATATCCAACATGTCAGCTTAATATGGATTTTCCCAACAGGAAAAATCCCTTTTCTGTATAAAAGAGGATGGAAAAAGCGAGAGCATGATTTATTCAGAAAATATGGTGTGCTCCAATTGTTCCATTTATGTAAAAAGAGAGTTGAGGGAAACCTTAATGTCACGCTTGGAGCTCCTGTACACTTTTATTTTAATCCATTGAGGAAAGGTGCGATAAAGGGGTGGTGCGTTCTCCACACATGAGAAGAAAAAGCGTATGTTCGCTTTGCATCAGGTGTGATACATAAAAAACACGACGAGACAGGGACGAAACGATGACTGGATGTCGACAAGAATAGGATCGAGAGAAATTTGAGAAGAAAGCCTTTACAACAGTTGGTTTGCCACCTCATAACACTATTCACCACTATTTTATAGAAAAAAGCGTGAAATTGTGGATTTTTTCACACCTTGTCGACTTGTATCACATATATAGTGATGCACAAGATAAAAAAAAGTCACGAAGAACCTAAGGAGCACAATTTGGCCTCAGAATTTGGAAAAAGCAAAGGGTTACTTGTATAAAAGGTTCCTTCTTTATATTTAACCCTTTTCCTTCATCAGAAAAGAGCAAAATGAAATGAAACAAAAGAAGACTAATAGAAATATATGCGTGTTTTCAAATTCTACTTGATTCATTCATTCACAGTCATTTTCTTTACAGAACAAGACACAAAATCCTAAGAAATCAAACTGTGAGAAAGATATTTTTTTCTAGCTTGTTTTTTTTTGCGATGACAATGTAAATTGTAGGATTTGAAACAGATCACGATGAAAACCAGAGATTCTCCTCTGTGTAATTATGGGAGATTAAACATTTGTTATGTCATCCTGAATCATCTTCATTAAAAACAAGACAAGAATACATATATGTGTATCTTATACAATGTGTGTATTGTGTTAAATTCGCCTTACAAAAAATACTTGTTTAAAAAGAACTGGTAACCTTAACCAGTCATTTCCTGCAGGTTTCACACAGACAGTGGCCCTTGTTCTTCAATTCCAATATTAATGCAGTCTCGCTGTGAATATGTATTCACCATTCATCGTTTTCAGTGTCATTTTTAAAGATTTCCATGGAAATTCAATTTTTCTGCAAGTCATCACCGGTCCTTAGTACAACTCCTATTCAAATTGTATTTTATCTCCTTTTCTATTCTTGTTCAGAATAATGTCACCAATAAAATACATTTTTTATTGCTTTTTAAAGGGCAATTAAAATTCATGGATTTTTATTCAAATCATGTGAACCCTTTTGACATCCCCGTCAATACTACATATTCAAAATTTGATTTGCAATCACATAACAAGATTATTCTCAAGTTTCTGGTTAAACTTGAGAATCTTATAGGATTGTGTATGATTGAAATAAAGTGATTTTACAATTTTCAAATCTCTTCTTTACAACTTTATTGCTTCCTCCTCAATGAATTCATTGTGTTATGTCATGCCATACACAAAGTTGGTTGGAGAGAGAGAGATGCAGGAATAAAAAGGTGCTGATAATGGCTTACAAAAGATATGTGTGGATGAATCACCCAGTTTGAGAATCACCATATGGCATAATATACTATTTGCGTTATAACATAACCAGAACCAAAAATGTACATTGAATTGCACCCTAACTACCACCAACTACCGTCGTCGTCATCATCAATGATCATTTTCCCAAAGAATGATATTTGAAATGATTGACTAAACCTGTCAAAAGTGCATTTCCTTTATCATTGTGTAATAATGTATCTTTTTTATTTTGAATGTCAAACATGGGAGAGAGGAATAATGGACGGTTGGTTGGACATCATCACAAGAGGAGATTACAAGATGGAATTACATGAGTACCAAACACATGCATATAAATGCATCTTATGTATAAACACACTATAATATGTGGCGTAGGCGGATGAGAAAAATAACACAATCCCTTTTAAAACCCCTTTTCTTCTATTCCGGTGAAAAACAAGGGGGAATCTGTAGAAAATAATGGATTTCAATCAATCAACAAGATTACAGCGGGTAAAGGCAGTTGTGCGTTAACAATGATCTGAAACGTGGAGTATTTTTGCGTAAGCAAAAAATATACAGGAAGATGATGATGGTAGGATGGTGATGATGATGATGACAAGTCGTCATGACATTCTGCGCTCATGTCAAAACTAGCTAGTTTTTATTGACAGCTCTCACTTTTCATTTTTTTTCCTTCTGTGCGTTTGTTTGCAACTCAAACGCTGCTGACTCACTTAAGGAAAACGCAAGATGAAAAAATGATGGTGATGTGGTGTTGATGGGGGATGCTGATGATGAGGAACAATGTCAATTCAAAAAAATGAAATGCGATGAATAAAAAGAGAATGGGATGAGAAATTGATAAATCTTTAATAATCTCGTTTCCACCTGGATTCCCATTTTCCACTCTCAAGTCAATCCCAATTTTTATCCTTTTATAAAAATGCACACGAAGCTTATGGAGTATTCAAAGCATTCCAAGCATTTCTCCGAAAAATGAGAGATACAAATAAAATATGGTAATGCGGCTTCTCTTAGGATGGTGTATTTCCTTAATCTCATTACTACATGTGGATCATCGTATGTATAATAATATGAATACAGAGAGTGGTGACGTGATGATAGAGATTATTATTATGATACGATACCTGGACAAGAGGGAACAAGTATTTTTTCGGTGAACTATGCGCCAAGAACAAAAAAGGATTTAGTCCCTGTCGACTGTGTTCTTGTTCTTCATAGCGACCGACAAAAAAATCAATGTATGAGGCTGCTGCTGATGATGATAATGATAAGGTAATGGTATCACCACAAGATCTCTCTCTGGGAAAGAAAAATATGTACTATTTTCGTTTTAATTCACAGTATGAAGCCTTTCATTTCCTTTAATGCTCAAAAAACAGCTTTGTGCCTTAGCTAATACTATATCCATGTGATCAACCACAGGTAACCCTTTGAACCTTTCATTATATACGTACATGCTCTTTTTCTATATAAACCAAAACAACTATGCTCTCTCGGGAGCCATTTAGCCCTTTTTTCCAAGCTAAGCGCATTCCAGCTTCTTGGTTCCCAACTCATGCGTGCACCATACGTAACTCTTCTTAATAATATTTTAAAGTGATCACTATCGTCTTTTTCCTCGTCAACAACAAAAACAAAACTGATCATCCATCGGTAAGCGGTTAAAGACCGAATTAAAGTAATCCACAAAGGACACACAAAAACTTATGAGGGGAGACAAGAGATGAAAGGATTTTTTGGGACAACAGTTTTTGACACAATATTTTGTCTACTTTTCATGCGCGTTTTTAAAAATGTGGACGTATTAAGAAAAACGTTTACTTGTCATTCCTAGTTCATTCCGTTCTGTTGGAAAGAAGAAAAAGGATGAACGTTTGTAATCACGTCATCAGATCCTCTATTTATTATTATTATGCGACATTTTACTTTGTAGTAAGTATGGCGATGATTGTGATCTTGGAATTTGCTCCAAGAATTTTTATACTGGAAGCCTTGTCCCTTAAACATGCCACAATGGGTTCCATGGAATTCCAGGTGGAATGCCTATTCTGTCTTAAGTATTGATGAAATCACCAACAAAATAAACAGAATTTTATCCTGCTTTTAGTCTTGTATTTTTTTATCAAGAAATCCAAGTTCTGATATTTTTTTCTCTTATGACATGGGAAAAGGTCATGTAGAAAGAAAGGATTATAAAAAACCACGCATCGCCAATCCCATCTCCCAAATTATTCTACTAAACTCTGCCTTTTCTTAGGTAAAAACCACACAACAGCCATTCATCATTCAATTAAAAAACGTTAAACACCGGCATTAAGCCCACATTCACCCTGGATAATTCCAGGCGGCGGTGGAGGAGGAGGAGAAAGATATATATTTTTTTGGGATTTATATGGGAAATCCCTATATAGATAAAAATTTGAATATTTTTTTGGAATATTTTATCCACCTGATAAAAAAATGGTATGGAGTATGCTTTGTGTAAAAAAGGGTGCGCATTTATTAATAATCTATCTGCGTGGTTATCACGTTCGTATAATTGCTTTTTTACTCAAAGGCAAAAAGGCAAGCTAAAAAGACAATGCGTTTTTCCTTGAGAAGAAGAGAATGCTTGGCATGACATCAAGGCATAGTATTTTTGGTGTGTATTGGAGGAAGGGCGTGAGAAAGGTTCTTTGTGCATCTTCTCCACATCATCCATTATCCACTGACCACCAGCACACACACACAAACAACACAATGACTGACTGACGAAGACCTGAGGAACAATGTAATATGTAATAATCTATATAACCCCGAAAAACAATCCTTTTCTATTTTTTTCCCTGGTTGCCACACACAAACAAAATAACTCAGGTATACATTACGTAACTCATCTTTATAAGATAAAACGATGGTAATATGGTCGTGCGTTTAGATTATAATATAAAAGTCATACGAGATGTTGTACGGTGTCGAAGCGAAATTATGTATTTAGCTGTGACCTTTATTATTCTACATTAGATACCCATAAACCTATCTACACTCACGTAGGAGTACATTATTCAATGCGGCATTGGATCTTTGGGATATGATAAAGATGATTATAATGATGATTAAAGTGTGTATGGATCTGAGTACGTTTTTTGTTGGATTTGATAATGATTCTGATCGTGATGATTATTGGCTGAGTGACTCACAGTCAGTGAGAGAAAATACAATATTTTCCCATGCATTTTTTCTGATTCATACAAAATCTTCCCCTGACCAAAAAAAAAATACAGATTTATGAAGATATATATTTTTTATATCGTGTTGCATTCCCTGTCCAACCAAAAAAAGGTTGAGTGTAGTTGTGTCCCAGTAAAAAAATTAAAATTATTATGTTTCGTCAAGAAGATTTTTTTATATAGGGATTTACAGGTAATCATCAGGGTATATAGTACGTTATACAGTAAATCTGTGGTGTATCATCATCATTATTATGTTCATCGGGTTAATAATCATCCTCCTCCTCTCCGATCATGATCACCCAACCCACCTTTCTTATATTTTCCCAACCCATATTTTATGGGATTTATACGGAAATCAATTTTTTTGTGTTGTCTCCCAACCCCAAGTCCTACTTTCTCACACAAAGTCATCCTTTTATTCCTAAAACCAGTGAGATGAAACTTTTTTTTGGGGGAAATAGGACTAAAAAGTGTGTAAGGCATCAGTATGATCATCATCATCGTCTGTGTCTGTGTGTCAGAAAGATCAAGTGAAAATTGGAGCTCACTTACAATTTGCATTTTTTTTCGGTTAGACACTCCGATTGACAAGTGTAATACCAAACATACTTGTCGCTGAGAATTTTGCCTGTATTATTATTGGATTACAACAATGTAAAACAAAAATACTATCAAAATGTATACCAAGCTAGAGTAAAAATCTAAACTGATCTTCGTCTTCAGTATTTTTTCTTTCTATCATGGGATTTCATCCAATTATCGCCGGCTCATTCAAGAAGACGCATAAACATCCACGTCTAATCCTGATTTACATGCCTATCAACTAATTTCAGTGTTAGAGCATCCTATCCTGAGTTATACACAAGACTTGACTGTGAGCGAGGTTTTTCATCATTGGGAGAAAAAAAATAGAAGGAATCTTACTTTTCTTGTTGTCCCACACCATCCAACACATACTTACTACTTCATTTACTTTTTTTGCCAATGTGTTCTACAACATAGAATATAACTTCCCATTCAGCTTTGCAATCTTTACTATGCACAATTTAAAAATGTATTTCATGATGGGACTGAGTGAGAGAGACAAAGGGAAAGAAGCAGTGACAAACTTGATGAGATTCTTTTAGCTTTTTTTATGCTCGTCTTGTTCTTTCTAGCACCTCTCCTTTTAATTCATTTCACGTTCATCTTATTTTTTTCCCTTATATTTGCCTTTGCCTCATCTCAGTTTTGTTGACTGACTGACTGACTTTGGCAACAATAACAACATTCTTAAGTGATCATCCTCCTTTCCTTGAGAATTCACACTTATTCATTGAGAAATATTTTTAAATGTGAATATTCTATAGTTTTTTACCTGCCACGACTAGATTTGGGAATTGTTCCATGTACAAACGTTTTTTTGGCACTGATTAAGTAATACCAATTTGCTTGCTTAAGAACAGACATGCATTTCACGTGCGTCTATTATTATCATTACTGTATAACATACAGAGAGGGAGGATATTTCATTTTCTTAAAACAAGATTTTGGTATTTCAAAACATAAGATGAAATACATAAAAAACAATGTAATCCAGTGTAAAATGGTATATGCACAGATATCTTTCAGGTTTACGGGGAACATGCAACAAACTTGCATTCTCAAGAATGCAATGTGTGTGAGACAGCAAAAAATGTGTTTTCTCTGGGTGAATAAGAGGCGTTAAAGACCAAGAGGATGATGATGATATGATAAAAAAAATGAAAACAACAAGATAGAGGGAGAGAAATAAAGCTTGTACAAGTTAAGATCTCTTTCGTTTAAGAAACCATGGCTAAACTCATTTCACGACTTTAATTGTACCTTTTTTTAATTGCGTCCATCGTTGCATTATTATTAAATCCTTCAACAAGAACACAACCACCACCACCTTCATCATCAACACTAAAAAACCACACAACAAAAGCGTGTGTGTCGTGTAAAAAATTAACAGAAAGAAATTGGTTGTTGTGTACTTCCACACATGCATACGTAGTACTACATGAATACCTGTGTGTAATCTTGTACATCTTTTCAATCTGCCTTGTACTCTCTTCTGAAGAGTTAGCCTGGATATAAAAAATTGTATTGAATAATATGGGAAAGGGAAGATGACGATGATGATGAGAATTTGTGCAACGGATTAGGTTTTAAAGTGTACATTGTAAAGATGATGATGATGCATTAACACACGACGACTTAAAACGCTGAGGTGCATTTAGCAATGCATTTATTATCCAGGTAAAAAATAAGATGAGAAGAGTGTATTTACTTGGGAAAATATAGACTAGATTGATACTTGGATGATGCTACTGGATAAAAATATATTAAGACGAAATAAAAATGGTAATTAATATTATAAAAGCACGTAAACGTTTTTATTATTTACATAACAAGCTGTGAACATAAAAATTTCATATATGAATGTGTCACGGACTATTACAGATTTAACCAGGCATGCTACCCGTGATGAGCATAAAAATTATCCAGTTTGTAAAAAAAATAAAATCACATCTGCATTCTGATTATCTGTTGACTTATCCCATCACACACACACTCATACATCTTAATCAAGGCTCAACTCCTCTTTTAACTAGTCATTTTGGTTGGATTAAAACTAATAAATTTTTGTGCGAATGAGCAAATAACAAGAAAAAACAATTAGATTGATATGTAGATTAGATTAGATGATTTCAGAGTGGACGAGCACTTTATTTCAATATGCATTTCGACCCTATTCAAAGGATGAGATGCTGATGATGCTCATCATCTCAATCCAAATTACATCTGTAGCAAATTACTCTCAGCTCACTGATTTGATTGCTTTTTCCCGTCAAGCTCTCTCTCTATCTCCGATTTGCTACTGTGCTCGTTGCACTTTGAGAAATGTGTGGCACTACTCTTCTTTTTTTGATCATTATCTCTTTCACTCTCTCTTTCAATACCCATTATTAAAATTCTCCAGTGCCACATCACATGATGATGCAGCATACATACAACACAAAAAAATAAGCAACAAACAAAATTTTATTTTGTAGCATGAGGATGATGGTGGGGATTGCACAAAACCAAAAGCCAGCAAAAAAAATAGTACAACAAAGGAAAGAAAAAGCAGACTGACAGACAAAACAGAAAACATGTTCCAATGATGGGATGAGGAGACGCTATATGGCATTGACGTTTTCGAGAAAATCCAAAGTCTTATTGTAATTTTATATATAAAATGGTGTATTCAATAGTCTTCAGTAATGCAATGATGTATTACGTTTTTTATTGAGAGGAGTATCTCCAAAGCAGCTTCTGTTTTAATGTTGGAACTAAAAGCAGCGTGCGAACACACACAAGACGAGGGTACACAACTCGGCACATTAAACAGACAATTGTAATGGCTGTGGAGTAACATTTTATAATATAGTTTTGTATGTACGCAGTAGCCAGTTAAAATAGCCACCTCATATGTCTTGTATCTGTCGAAACCAAACCACTTTCAGTTTAATTTCTCAACCCCTCACTTCTCTTCTCTCTATTTCCATTCTTCTTCACGAAAAATTTATATCCAGATTGACCATAAGGAAAACCAAGGCAGCACCCTCCTCTTTCACACATGTTATGTCAATCGCAAAATCCAAGAAAAAATGTAAGATGGATAGAGAGTCTGGTTTATGTTCTGATTATAAAAATATAAGATGAATTAATATGCGCAGAAGAAATGCTCAACTGTTTTAAGATACTTAACTATTGATATAATAGCAGGGAATTTGTACTTTGAATCGTTACATCACAAATATGATTACGATTTTTTTTTCCAGGGAATAAAATGCATTTTGAAAAATACTGCAACAAATTGCATGCAGACATACAGGAAAAAAATCCAATTTATTTTTGCCCCTTTATTTTCCACATCACATCAAATGCAGATGGCTGCAGATGCACTTTTTTCTTTGGTGTGGTGGTTATATAACAAGGGAAGCAATGGAAACTGTCATGATGACGATGCGCCTTGTTGCAAGTTGGAAATACATATCGTCGCGGTTAGATTTTTTATTATTTCTAATCCGGCGGCATTAGTTGTGCTAACTTTTTTTTCTTGTCGGAGAAGAGGAAGTTCATTTCACGGAATTATTGCAATAGAAATATGAAAAAAGGGGTAGAGCTATATAATATTGACTTTTCTATACGAACATACCTTTCTCCATATATTACAATGACCACGTGCTGGGGTGGTGGTGATGCTTGTTGAACAAATGTGTGTACCAGTTACCATTTATTCACATACCACACCATCAACACAACCACATGGGATGCGTGCAAGTGATTAAAATATTTTTCTAAATGAGACTGAGCCCGTATGTTCGAGACTGAGGTGGTAGGCGGTGGTATTGAAAAGGACTGTGAAGAATAAAGCATTTTTTCGGGACTCTGTTTTCCGCAAGGATTTAGTAGATTTTTAGTGGTGAAGAGTGAAATGTTAATTCAAAGTCAATGAGCCGGTACGGAAGGAACGTGAAAGCAGGAAGCCACTAATAAAATCCAGTTTTTTGTACAACGCACAAAACCAAAGTAGTTTTTAGAGGTACATGAGAGAGCGGGCTACTATTATGCGTTGTACTAAAAAGGCTTTTCCTTATCTGCACCATTTAAAAAAAGTTATGTGGATCGACGTATATTATACATGTGTGCATATGGTGAAAACTGTAACCACGGCTGGCATTAGTCTTTGTCCACGGTCTAAATACTTACAATGACATTATGAATTTGTAATGAGCATTTAAAGCCCATACGGAACATTACCGGAGATGGATGGATGGAAACTGCATGACTGCTTGTATATAATGTCCATATACCTGTCTAAAATACACCTCATCATTTAATATATACTTGGCACCTCTACTCTTTAACAATATCGGTCATTATGGTAATATCGCATGCTAATCCAGCATATACGAAAATCTTGTGAGTGGAAAATGGCCCCTTTTTTATCATTCATTGTCACTTTTACTTGGCTCACTCGGATCAATAAAAACTGTTCCATTTCTGGGTTAAGCACACACTATGCTACACTTTTAGCATAAAATAAAGAATTACAGTTTTCCAAACTTCCTTTTAACTTGCTCAGCCCATGAATTCATAATAATTAGTATAATCCTTATGTGCCTAGGTATATGTAGCTGAGTTCCGTTCAGAGCAAATCTAGCCAAAAGTTTTTAAAGGATATACTCTTTCAGCCAACCACCATCATCGCAGCACCGTTTTTTAGCACTTTGGCCAAAGAAAGACTATAGATTTTCAAATACCATTCATAAATCCTATGGAAAACGTACATTTTTCTCATTCATTATCCTAACCAACCACCAGATCATTATAAGTCGTTTTTTATGTATGTATGGATAGGTTAACGTCGGCATACGTAATGCTGGTGGTGGTGGTGATGGTGGCTACTAAGCTCATCCCAAAATTCATCACAAAACGCATATTACATTTAACTACGGCACAATATACATTTGAGATTTCCTAATACCCTACTTAATATGAAAAGACCCCTCAAAATGTCCCTCTCCGTAATAACTTGAAGCACGCGAGTGTGTAAACACACATGTGGAAAGAAAATAGTTGGTCCCAACTTCCAAAAACTATGCGGCTTCCTTCTTTCATAATTCTTGTTCGGCTGGACTTTGAGGAGCCCTTAAAAAACTATTACTTTATATAAGGAATATAATAGTATTACAATAGTTTCAGGGCGGATTATTAATTTTACTTTTAAGCAGATCAACTGTACACACTATGCATCCTCTGCATAATAAAGAGTAAAGTCCATAGGAAAACGAGAAGTTTCCGTTTTCTTATGCAATTACATGAGAGAGGCTACGTTTTCCAGGTATTTTTAGAAAAACGGGCTCTCATTTTGATACCACTCACCGTATTATTATTGCCATTACGACTATCACCATCACCATTATTATTTACTTATTCCTTCTCTGTGAACTCTCCTCTTTAAAATTACTATGCCATTATTTAGATGCATGTCCCTTACACATACACTTTCTTATATACATACCTACCGATGATGATGCTGCTGGTATTTGGCCTGGCCACAAAGAACTCTCTGGTTTTGTTACCACCACACTGACAGTTCAGCAGTTTGTGTGACGCATTGTGGGCTTTTAGAGAATAGAAAGACGGGAAACTTGAGTATTTACTCTTTTCCTTCGTAAGATTATATGTATGTATGTATATGTGGTGGTTGGTGTGCTTTTCATGATGCCATGGATTTTTTGGTCATATAAAATAAGTAATCACATAAGTACAGGGTATTTACCTAATTCCATTTCATTTCTGCCGTCGCTCTTTTTCTACTCAGTCTTGTATCCTTTCAGAAGAGCAACTTACTGAAACTATCATGCTCTCAAAGGAAAAGAAGAGTGCTCTTGACCAGAAAAATGTTTTGAGGAAAAAGGTGCCATTACTTGTGTGTGCGTTTCCTACACAATGAAATAATATGCAGTGAGCCTTGGTGCTGCGTTTCAAACAAAATGCACACACATCCTCTTCTTCTTCTTCACGTCAAAAAGATAAAGGAAGAAAGAGAGTGGAAAGGGAATAATAAGCTTTGGCTTGGTTGAACAGTATTATTATTGCCATTAGGATTATCTGGAGAGAGAGGATGAGATGATTATATTTTGTGTCCACTTTGCGGCCATTTCCAAAACGGTTCAAGAACAAAAACGCAAAGGATAAGGAGCCGTTATGTATAAGATAAGATGTAGAGGTAAATTGTTATTATGAGAGTGTAAGCTTGCATACACACCTGTACAGGATTGCATTTTGCTTAATTTTTATAGGTTTATTCACAAAAATAATAAATTATGTGTATCCAGGTCAGTTTGTAATTTGACCTATGTGGGTAGAGCTCATAATAACAATACATGTGTATATTATTGATATGCATAAATTGATGATTGTTGACAGAGGTGGAGAGTCAAACAAAAATTCAATTTGGATTCTAAAGATGTTGCAAAGTGATAAGGTAACATCTTTGGATGATGCTTGACTCAGGAGGAATCTCAGAACAAAAAATGGTATATGACGAGGTGGTGCACACATGTCAAAACTCTTAATGAATTTAATTGTAAACGAGTTGCAAAATATGAAATGCGATATGCTCAAAGTATTATTAATAATGTATGTTTAGTAATGTTATGACGATTGACAATGATATTATCCGAGGAGAGATCAAATAATGAAAAGTGAGTTTAAATAGGTATATGTATGCATGATAAGTATATTTGATGTGTGTGTGATGACGATTAATGATGACAAGACAGAATACACAGCAAAATGTTTTCTCTTATTTTTACAAGGCGCCCAACATGATGATGAGAAGGGCAAAGTAGTTATTAACGTGTGAGACATGTCAGATGTCAGGTTGAGAAGCTGATGATGAAAATGATACTATTGATTGCATTGATGATCGTATATATGTATGTATGAGTTACACTTGCTAACTTGATCAGAAGAACAGAAGCAAGCTATTATTGTGAGAGAAGGTAGGTATGCGCAAGAGAGGAGAGGTGCTTCCAAGTGATAAATAATTTTTTTATTGGACACCAACAAAAATACACGGGAGCACATGTACAATGACAATGTACCAGCTACTGACAGTAGTCCACAACAATATTTTTTTATTTTCAACCAGTAGGACATCCCCAACCAAATAAAAAACTTGATCTGTGAACTAACGAAAGGGCATAAACGCTCCTGTCAAAAAAAAAATTGCCAACAAGTTTTTTATTTTGCTCATCATCAATTCAATACCATAACCAACCCTTAACATATTTCTCTATTTACACTAAATGAACGCTGCTGCTCCTCAATTATCAATTTTTACGCGACGGCGCTGATTTCCAATGAGTTTTTGTCACAAAAATAAACAAGAATACCATTTTACATTGACATGCAAACCCATCATGCATGCATCTCTTTTTGTACCGGTTTGATGATGCTGTGAATGTCAAGAGAGTGGTTTTTACATGTAAATTACATTGTATTGCAGGGGTGTACGTGTTTTTTACGAAATGTTGACACTTTCCAGCTGAACGGGTTAACAAATAACAAACGCATATACTGCTCTGGTGCTCATTCACTTGAATCAGTTTTCCTCCTACTCATATACACATAAATATGTGGAGAAAGCAAACATAGCGTGAGATATATTGTATAATTGGATTATTTTTGTGGTTTGTCACCTTGCTCTCTGCGACTTACGCCTACTCACTCATTTAGACTTACAAACGCTAAGTCTTTTTATAGAATGTTAGTTGGTAAACATAATGAGAAAACAAGGTGAGTCGCTTTTCTCCTCTCTCTCTCTCTCTCTCTCTCCCCGTGGGTTCCTCCCCTTTTGCTCACTTTCCCTGACAGTGACATGCAATTGATGATGGAAGTAGTTCCCTTTGATTTTCAATAATAATCAAAGACCAATGCCACATTAAATGAAGGCGTGTGAGAGATGACTGATGAGCAACGCCATTAAAGCTTCTGGTTTTGATTTTCAGCTTTTCTTTTTCCCTTTGACAACAAAAAAAGAAGAACATGTGAAGCCGTTCATGCGCCAGGGCTGATGATAAAAGTGAAACTGTATAGGTTTGGATGTGTTAGTGAGCCTATAAAATGAGAAATGACTCATTGACTCTTCTCACACTAAATAATGTATACACCTTTAGTCAAGTTAATTTAAGGAGTAGGAGAGAGATGCTGTTTTTGCGATGTATCAAGTGTCAAGTAGGCTTCTCCCACAATGTTTTTTGACAAGCGTGACGATAACTTACAAGTTACATCATATATGTGATGATACATGGTGATGATGATTGTTATTAGTATTCATAATCATAACCGTCATATAGTTATGCATAAAAAATTATACAAGTGATTTGTTCCCTCACCACACACATACAGAGATGAATGCAATGGCCAAAAATAAAATAAATTATCATTTTAAGAGAAAAACTAATGACTACAAAAATAATTATTAGCATATGCTAATCATCACCGAATGAAAGTGAAGTGGTCAAAAAAAAACAATATTGTAAATTGTGAATATCTTTAAATAGTTTTGCTGCTGCTCAACTTGATAAATCTGCAAGATGATGTATCCAGAAATATATTTTTGTGGTTGGAATATATTTTGCGTTGAATAGCTGTCAGATCATGTCATGTAATTACTATTATGCAGAAAAGGGCTCTTGAGAAAAAAAATATTCTTTTGAGGAGATGGGGAGAAAGAAGAGCGCGGTGGAAATGGAAGAAGGCGAGGCGGATCTATTTATTCCTTGCCATAAAAGGGCATTCTCCATATAAGAGCTCATGTTCGTCTTCGTAATTACACACACAAATACATACTCATCTTCAACAGATACTCGAGAGCATTATCATTGTGAGCAAAAAAAAAGCATTAGAAAAAGTATAATAAAAATTATATTGTAGATTTGCTCCGCTGGAAGGAATATAAAACAAAAAGGGATTATGATGATGAATATTATGAGGTGAACACAAAAAAAAACAACACTCGAAAAGCGAATAAACACCGGTTGATGAAGAGGTGGACAGTCTAAAATACAAATGAGGAGATTTGATAATGGAGGATGAAAGTGTATTATCCATTTTACATTTACGTGTGACTTTTGCTTTTTTCATTAATGCAGCAGAAGGGTAAAAAAGCGTTATAGGTAGCTTTTATTTAAAAAAAACAGGAGTTTAACACTGACTGAATGATGATGAGAGAGAGAGCATTACCCAAATAACAGTTTTTTATATGTAACGAAAACAATATAATAACAACAGCATCATTTTATCCTATCTCATCATTGTTAACTTGTTTGCAACTTTTGTTCAATCCAGAAGGAGAGAGTTGGCTTGAAATAATAATCAAATATGGTGGTGTTCTCAATGATGAACGTGCGCGTTACTATATCCCTCTGCCA
>JAHZNG010003523.1:0-18275 GCA_027744375.1 Orchesellides sinensis
GTGTCTACTAAAAAAGGTAGATTTTTCTGGCGATGATTTTGTATTCCTACCTAAAATTTCTTTCCGAGCTGGCTTTCCGATTCCGATTACTTGGATGACATGAACTGTCATGTATTTAACATGTCTGTAAAAACGAAACCCGATTCACAATACAATCATTACTAATTAGTATAGGATTATCATTGGTCTATAGTACAAAGAAATCTAATGTAAATCAAATGCACACTCTACTTCAAATAATTAAATTAAAATTCACATTTTTAGCCAAACAGTAAACTCTCAATTAGGAACAAATCTTCCAACTAAGGTATCCAATCTGATGTTAATTTAGCAACTGCTTTATAATCCACTTTGCTAATTATTTGACAAAAAATCTTTAATCTCATTCTCATTTCGCGAGAACCAGCTCAAGCATATCTTTAATCTGTGGAATATGTGGTGGTTATAAACCCAACAACAACATACGTGTACACACATCCACACCAAACAGGTCAAACATCCTCATGCAAATTTTTATCTTTTATCATTTTATAGTAAACGTGACTCTTCTACAAGCCTTTAAAATGATTTGACCAGCAATTAAAAATAAGTGTAATGAGACAAAGCCAAGGCTAATTTATTTTTGTCATATATTATAATATAACATATTATATACGTGTGTGTAGCAAAGCTATTATGCCCAGAGGTTATATAGATTGTCCTTAAACGCTTTTGTAGCCAGCATTACGTGATATATGGCATAGGCTCATTAATATGTTAAGTAAGTACATGACTACATTGCATTATATAAAATGAACTTGGAAACCGTTTGTTTGCGCTTTGTCATGTTCCAGTTTCACCCTGATCAATTATGATGATGATACGTGATACGTTACTTAGTTTTTGATCATTGAATTATACATACATCGGTTCAGAACACGCTACAGATTGTCACTTCACGTTTTTTTTCTTCTGATTATATTACGTATTAGAAAAAGCAGATAGATCAAAGCTATTCTAATAGAGTCAGTTTATAAGTGTAGGTTATGAAGTTTCGAACATTTTATGGTATGTTATTAATACTATGGTATCATAAATAAATTAACCTTAATTTTCACAGAATCTTTTGCCATCATTCGAAATTTATTTTGGAAACGTGTTTATTGATACAATTTACATATCTCCACATTTTTCCACACAGACATGATTTTTATTCTGGTTCATTTCATTTTGTGCATAGTGCTCAGTTAACGTTCCGCTGTTCAGCTGAAACGGAAACTGCAGAGAAATGGGAATCAGCATATTATGAATGACTACCGAATTCATTCTAGCTTTCTCGCTAAAATTTAACGATTTTTGTAATGTGAAGCAAATTAATGAACAAAGCAGCTACCAAGCCCACTTCAGGTTCAGGACTCTAGGAAAAAGGATCATGTTTATGTGTCTGGTAATAAAAAATCAGACTATTGAAGGACACACGATACTTTTAACTCTGTCATCTGATTCAGCTTTCACTTGCGCATATCTGATGAGGAAACAAATTAATTCTGGTGAAAAACTACGCTAATGTAACAATGCCCTAGGAGTAAAACGTAAGCAGGGTGTATGGAAAGCTGTCTTGGCGTTGTATGATTATGATCATCCGTTTTTATGCCTCCGAGTGCCATCAAGTCATTATAACATACCCGAGAGTAGAATTATACAAGTTAGTTACCTATATCATCATCACAGACTGTAAAAGTTTTTAGTATTGTGATGTCTACGAACCGTGAAACAGCATCCTGTGGCAAGATCCCATTCAAAATAATAAATATTATGCACACCCCAACCCCCAAGCTATGTGACAACACTTTTACATTAAAAATACACATTTGTGCCCTGATGTTTAAGAGTTTTGTACACATAGAAATATGTAAGTGCATCGCACTGTCATTAAAGTTGGTGGGGCTGAATAGTTTATGGAACTTTGTATATAAATCCGGAACTCGGAGAATGGAATGGGTGCAATAAATGAGATTTTTATTGCAGCCATCCAGTAGTGATGAGCTGATTCTAATTTTTGTATGACAATATATTGTTACGCAAGAGAAGGTAAGTGTACGGGGAAGGGGTTTATTGGTTAAGTAAAATGAACCCGCATAGCAATTAATGAAACTTTTCATTTGAACTGCAACAATTCCTGGTGAAAGTTACCATGTGGCTTAATATAAATACAGTCAAATACAATAGCATTTTTCGTCATGTCGTTTTAAAATATGCCTAGCAATATAGAAATTTTACTTCATTGAATGTTTTGTATTTTGAATGCTTTAGGTTCAGAGACAGTTACAGACAGTTAATTGTATTGGTTACAGGACAACAAAGAAATTAACATTTACGCAAGTACGGAAGGAAAAGATAGCTGAACCAGCATAAAAATGTCATGTAATTTTAAAATGTGAATAAAAAATAAAAGGTCGGACTGGATACAATCTAAGAAAGGATTAATCTTTTTCTCAACTACTTGACAACACATAAGCATATGTAGTTTTGTGTTGTTTTTTATGTGAACCATAATCTGGAAAGAAAGTTAGTGATGCGTAAAAGTTGAAATTTTTTAAAGATAATAGCGCCCACTTACTTTCCCACGAAGAAACCCGCACCTTTGTTGAATAAAACATAGCAATAGGTCTAGATGTGTACCACTTGCGTATTTACTTTCTCTCGATATTTGGTTTGAATACGAATGTATTATTGAATTTTACTGTTTTCACCAAGATGAGTCGTCGGTTAGTACACTCCACAGGAGTAAACTAGTTAACTTATGGTTCAATCCATGTATTTTTTATCTCGTTTTCTCCTTTTTACTATGTAACTTGCCATGCTTATATTTGGGGGAGCGACGAAGCATAAAATAGACAAGAAGCTAGCAGATACATATATAAAAATGCAACATACGTACTTTCCCCTGATTACGTGAGTAAACGACGATTTCACTTGGACTAATGCTCTCACCATGAAAAGGCTCATCAACTGCGATGTTGGGTGAGCAGTAAAAAGAGCATTTTAACAGCCACACAGCAGTTGAAGAGCTGCATAAATGTAACAAGGAACGACGATGACAGTATGTGTTCGGTTTTTTATTGGAGAAAAACAGCACAAAAAGCCAAAGTGATATGCAAATTGCAGAAAAGAGCTTTTGAGTAATAACTTCATAAACATATATATTATCTCTCTGCAGCCATCATTCCAACGTAACAAACCATCGAGCTAAGCACTGACGGTGATAACCATTTACTTCGTTAATGTCCCTGAAATGGGATACTTAAGAGTGGAGAGAAAAAACGTTGCAATTGGTCAGTAAATACTCCAAACAAATGGCTGTGGATATAACAGTAAAAACTGGAGAGGTATGGCTGTAATATTGCTAACAAATAGATAGTGTTGCTGCTCTCTTTATGTACATCATCAATAAATATTCGAGTAAATTTTTTTGTATATGATTGCATATGTATGTATATATACACGTGGTTTATATAATAAGTAAAACATTCTCATGTAACATGACCTACATAACTACAACAAGATACACACTCCTCGCCTTCCCCAACACCACAAAAATTCCTTTGAAATAGGAGACCATCATATATTCACGTTTGTTATAATGGTTGCACAATATTATTCTTGTGTGATGTATGGGAATGGAGTGTGATACGTAAAGTTATGAAAGCAACCGTTTTTTCCCGCTCATTTTTATGGACTTTGTTTAAAAAGTAAGTGGATAACATAAGACAGAGAAAGAACCACGGGTTAGAAAGCATAACGGGGGAAAGGGAGTTTGTCTCAAACTAACAAAATTATGATGTAAAAGTATCGTCATGAATGGGTTTTCTTCTCCACTTTAAAAAAACAATGACAGGTTAAACATGAACAAGTTTTTCTCTCTGCTCCACTCCAACAACTTCTCTGCCCATTTCTCCTTTTATGGCGTAGTGAAAGTGGCAACAGTTATTGCGTTGTCTGATTCCATGTGAACGAGCAAAAACGTATAAGTTTCCATTTTTGCGTGGAAATTTGCAAGAAGGTACGTGTACCTGTATATTATATGCAGACTGACTTCCACTTTCTACATTTTTGTTTCTCTGGAGAAAGTCCGTCATATCTAAAGTGTATCATATCAGGTTATCACTATGTGTTCTCGTCTTTTTATGTAATATAGATGCATTAAGTGTGTAAAAGTACGCGTAAGCTGGCCACAATCACAATAAAATGCTTTTACACAGGTTCAAATCAGGTATATGTAACATTTTTTCAGAAGTATCACACTCACTCAGACTCACATTCACATCCATTCCCGTTATCATATCTGGAAATGCATGTTTTTTTCTCTCGTTGTCGTTGTCTAAACGACATCCAAACTAAAATAAAGTAATTCACGCATGTGTACATAATGTATGTTAGGTTAGAATCCACAGATTTTCTTCTTCTTTTTAAACTGCTACCAGAGCTAGATAATTACATATTTAGCGTATTACTGTATAGGTTTCTTGTACACGTAATTTTATAATGCCTAATAACTACAAAACATTGCAGATAACAAAACAATCCCGTGGGGTGATTTGAAGACTCAAAAAGCATTTCACTGGACGCTCCGTTCTTTTTACATGCACCCACATCAACACACAAAGTGAGAGATGTGAGTGGCAGCGAGATACAGTTTAACATTATCGATGTGTAGGTAATGGAAGCCACGGCCTTCATCAGAAGAGATACTCATTTGGCTGGAGCACCTGAAATGAAAACATAAAAATGGTTGATAAGTGACATGTTTACCAATTTGCGAAACTTTTTTAATTACATAGTACACTTTTACTCATAAGATATGGTATAAACAGCATGAAATAAATGGTCCATCACATAATTCTATGAGGAAAGAACAAAAGGTGAAGGAATGAGTGAACATAATATTTGCGCTGTTGTTAAGCTTGACTACAAAAGAACGGCTGTACACAAGTTTATGCATGTGTGGCAATAATGAATGGAAGGCTATCTATTATGTGAACCGGAGTCGCTCAATAGTGGCTATACATCTGCTATACTGCTTTCACCTTGGGAAAATATATGCGACGATTGGTTTGTTAAGGGTAAAGAACTGTCTGCCTGTCCTGCTGTCATTATGTTATGGCGACCTTTTACAAATATCAGAGTTCAAAAATCTTTTGTGTTTCATAAATCCGGCTTATCCAACAGTACCAGTCTAGATCTAGGGTTTAATGATATTTGTGTGGCTCGCTCTACAACATGCATTTGATGTTTATAAACACATCGTTATTTCTACTCACCACTCATTTATCATTTATCTCGTGCATGAGATTGGCCATATAAAGGGTAAAACCATTAGTGTGGGAGGTGCCCAGTTGGGAGTATATATAAAACGCATCTGAATAGGCTTAATTTCCTTTGAAAATTACATGTATCTATAAGTCTTAATGCTCGTTTGTAATCCGGCTGTACTTCCGTTTTCTATTTGTGAATACAAAACTATCATTTGTCTTATTGTACTGCAAACGAACAAACAAGCTTTTTATATGATGAAAAATGTCGACATTTGGCATGAAAAGAAATATACAAGTGTTGTGTTATTATTGTAATGAAAGGATATGGTTTTCTGTAAAAATATTTAATACAAATTTAGAAATTCTTTTCAAAGAACTTATACGTGTAGAAATATAAAATAATAAAGAAAATTGTTACAAATAATATTACGTACTTGAGTAAAAGTACTTTATTTCTTTTCCTTTCTCCAACCAAGTTATATTGTTCTGATTAGAGTTTCCTTCCTGTTTTTATAAGCACAAAACGTGTGTTTCCTTTTTTAATGAGTCTTCGTTCTCCTTGCCTACGCACTAATATAAACTTCTCCAAAACAGCTTCAAAAATGTGAAACTTGCCTAAGTTTAAAAGGACTATAAATAAAAATGCAAATTCTTACTCTGACAGAGTTAGAAATCAACATGATGATTGTTCAAACTCGTTGAGCATACGTACAACAACATTAAACATGGCTAATTTCTTCTTGAAAAAACAAAAAGGAAGTTGTTGTCTTGACCTGACTTCCTCCTTCCTCCAAGTGTTTGCTTTGGGTTGGGACATAGCTTTCGTTTATTTTCATTTTAATATGACCAAACCCAACAATTCTTACTGCTCGACCAGAACAGGAGACTAAAGTCGTAACAAAGAAAACAAGTCCGGAGGAACTTTAATCTAATATGCGTTGATCTTTCACTTGACTACTGCTAAATCACTTGCATAAAAAACACAATGTAAATTTAAAAGCCATACACTTGCAGTACGTTTAACAAAATAATAGACATACATACATAGGTATGATATTCATGATGAATTAATTTTAGCAGAATTTTATTTTTGCTACTAAAACCAAGTTCTCTTGTAAATAGTCCTAGGCACCTCATCCAAATATATATATGTACAAAATGTACATAGGTATATGCATCGGTTTATAATCTTGCTCTACCTGTACCTAAATAATTTATTTAACGAAGCCATGCTAAAAATATAGAAGTGATGCTTGATAAGCTAAACGCTAATTTTTTTACGTTAGCTCTATGCATTCTGCAGAATTTTAGGAAAACATTTGCAATATTAAACTTTTAGTAAAGGTTTAATCACAAAAGTATGCCAAAGGTTCAACCAAAAAGCCCTTTTTGAGAACACTTAAGAAACTCTTAAGACCCTCGCTTACGACTGCACAATCTTGGCAGTAAATCATCATCAAAAATGGAATAGCACAGTTGAAGTTTTATGAAGCAAAAGCAACCCCACCGCAGCAGCTGCGTTCACATACGCAACCTTGACGAGTAATAAAAAAGTGTGTGAAAACTAAAAACTCTTTGCAGGATTGAAATATATGAGGTTTATTATAAAGTTAAGCAACTTACCTCAATAAATTCAAACGCCTTTGTTGGAACTGTCGATTCCTAAAGTAGTCCGTTATCATCAGTCATCCAAAATATTTTCCAAGCTTAACATACATAGACGCCTGCCTCAAACTAGGGTTTTTGACTAACTTCAACAATAACTTTCGGACTTTCACATGCTCCTATGTACTATTGTATGGAATATATTATGTTAAGTTGGCGATTAGAAATGAGAGAGCAAGAGGTTTATAATGACTATTATACTTGTTTTTTAAAGCTACACCATTATCTAGTTTCTTGTTCAAACATGTAAAACGCAATCATTTTTGCAATAATTAATTATACCATATCAAAATACAACGTCGACAATGGAAATGGCTACTAAAACCTACAAAATCCATTCGCCCAAGAAATATCGACGGTTTTGTAAGTAGCTCTACACCTGATTATGATTAGAATTTAAAAGTCAAGTGCAGCGCAAAACCTTATCTTAAATATTTTTAAAATCTATTTAATCCAGACATTTGACTGCCATTGTATTAATCACAATATAATCAATTTACGTACGCTGTTCGAACCATTATATCATGTGTAATTATCATAGTACTTAATATTTTTCTATTATGTAGTATAGTATAACAGGCCTTTCTACGGCCAAAGTATTGTTTTTCTAATACTATCTATACCCATAAAAATATAACATATTTTCATCGAAGGACGAGACAGTAGCAGCAAATAAAAAGTAACACTGACTATTCAGGTTTGAGCCGGTGCCATTGAACAACGGTCTGTCTTGGTTTTGTGATCATGTCTTGCCAATGTTTTGTTTCAGATGCTCCAGTGCCATTCTTTCCTGTAAAGTAAAAAACGACTTTCATCAGTAATTTCGTCATTTATGTATGAAATGCTTGAAACACATCTTAAAATGTTTTACATAGACTTGTTTGATGTCTATTTCGAAACAAGAAATAAGCATGTTTCAAAAATCCTGTTTAATTATTTAAGCACAAACGCAAAGTAAGTATCGCTACATAAGCGCAATTAAAATACGATTCCAAGAACATATATTTTGAAGCATATGAACTTTTTGGAATTCCCCAAATGAAATAATAATGGTTTCATGGGAAAAAATACTCTCTTTAGTAACGAGCTCATTTTAGGTTTAAATCTAGAGCAAGCTATCAGACATACTTCATGTAACAAGCCATAAGATGTTTTAGTATTCAACCATGAGAAAAAAAAACGAAAGGAAAATTAAAGAATTGTTCTTAATGTTCATTCGTATGACGTATACTCAAATGGAAAAAGAATCTCAAGAATTTTCAATTTTAAAAAATGAGGAAATGTCAAGTATGCTCTAATTCCAATTCCCAAGCTCATCATTTGCAACTTGAGTTTCCTTATTTTTCATCATTATCAATATCCTCGTTGTCATGGTGAGCAAACTTTAAACTATCAGGAAGAAAGGAAAGAAATCAAAAGAAGAAAAGAACTAATGTAGCAGGGAAAAGAAATTAATTTCATTTATCTCAATTTTCATTAAAATCTATGTCAACTTTTTCTCTTTTTTTGGGAAGGGAACTCAACCTCTAAACTCAACCATATTAGTCAATAATAGGCATGGAAGAAAAGTAGTCAAACTTTCTCTACGTTCTTGTCCATGATGCGCGAATAATATATGACTTGCATGTTGAACTACTTTTTGTGGCCTGTACTCAACTAAGATTACCATGCATGCTCACATATTTATATCATTCAAGTATGAAATACCACAATCAAGTTTTTTATAATAAATGTGAGAAAGTTCTACTTTAGATTCAGCATACACATTTGGCTAAACTTTTGAGAGAAAAAGAAATGTGCTTATATAGCACGTGCTCTTGTGTGCAAAAAGCTGAAAATTGAAGACATTTACAGAATAAAACTTTTTTCTTCTTGC
The DNA here is from genome assembly GCA_027744375.1 of Orchesellides sinensis. NCBI lineage: Eukaryota > Metazoa > Arthropoda > Collembola > Entomobryomorpha > Orchesellidae > Orchesellides > Orchesellides sinensis. The sequence goes on from JAHZNG010003523.1 coordinate 8,836, forward strand.
TCATGCTATAAAGCATTTAATGTTCTGGAGAGCTCCATAGGTATACCTGAATCATGGATCATTCAATCCCAGAATGTAACATGTGCGTCTATAACGATATCATTAAACAGTCTGGATCTTCTGAATAATAACGAGGTATTTTCTCTTTATCTTCTTCCCACAGGAAAGCCAACTTTTTATTCTGCGAATTCAACAATCTTTGATGAAATGACATGGTTTTGTTTTCAAGTTAGAAACATGTATGATACTGATGGATATCTCACGTGTTACAATATGATATACACTTTGTGATTACGATAAGGTTGTTTGGGGAAAAGGTGAAACGTAAGACCTTGTTTTGATCTTCTTTAAAACGCTTATTTTCTTTTCTCCATGGCGGCATTAAACTTTGTAAGTGATATATATTTCATAAGAACAAAAGGAATACGAAACTCGTTTCAAAGACGAGTGAAGAAACATAAATGCGTTTGCTGAAATGCAATTTTGTACTAAATTTCGTAAACCATACAATGTTCACGTGCAACGATTTAAAAGTATAATAAATATTTACTGCTATTTTATGCGAAGTCTGTAAACAATGGTACAACGTTCCTTTTAGCATTTCAACAACCCACGATTTGTTCAAAGTATTTATTAAACAGTAGCTACGGTAAATAAAATGAAAATTCATACACGGCGAATGCATAATAAATAAGTAGTTTTGTGGTTAAATGATTCTTTTAAAAGTTCTGTTGGTAAAAATAGATTTTCAATCGCTGAAGGGCTTGAATCAGCTCAAAGGGTGGTTAGACCACAAAACTGTAAATTATAAAGGAGCTCAGACAATGTCACAATGTCTTAATTTATCACAAGTTGCATAAATCTCCAATTAGCGAAAGAAACTCGCAAGCTGTGCTGCCACTGTGAAAAAGATGCCTGAAATGATTAATTATACAAAAGGATTCACATTACCTGATTTCCCGTTGATGTCTTTGGCCTTTAGATTTCTTGCCTTCAAAAGTGTAAGTGTTAAAGTGCTATTTGTTGGGTGATAGCAAAGAGAGACAAGTAGCTCTCCACATTTATCTTTAGCTGGTGGTTTCAGTGCTTTCCAAAACACCGGCTTCTCGGAAAAGTCCACCTGGAAACAGAATAAAAGTTATAAAGTATTATGAATAAAAGCAAAGGTTCCGACCAAAAACTTTTCTCATAGATTCAACAAATAAAAACCAAGAAAATGCTTCTTCAAAAACTTTCCTAGGCACCCTGCAAAACTTTTCCTCGTTTCCCTCTGACAAGACTCTTTAAAAGAATAGACATGCATGAGATATGATGAAAAAAAGCTTTTCTTTCGATACTTAGCTATGCCATGGTAAAGGGTCAGCCTGGCCTTAATATAAGAGTGACAATAAATCAAACACGGTTTTTTTCTTAATTTTCACTCAACTGCTTTCACTTTATTTCGTGTCAGTCCAGTTTGGCTAAAACTGAGAAAGAAAATGAGAAAGTAGCAAAGTTATTACAGAACAAGGAAATTCACTCTTCTATGCAAACATTGAAACTTTTTTTTTCGTTTGCAATCTAGCTTCATTTTCGCTTCATCTCACTTCTGGACACATGCTGCCAGTGAACTGAATCCTAATAGGATTATCTGTACTTAAACACTCTCTCTACTCCGTACAAGCATTGTAGCAAATCCTGTCACGAAAATAGATACAGACACAATATACAACCTTAAACAACACCTTTACCCATTAAGTTTCATATTCAGAACGATTGTGTGCATCTAACAGCAGTTCTTATTCGTAAAACTGCCATATACCTTGAAACTCGTGATACTTGACACATTCCAGTGGTTTCTGGTGTACCTCCAAATGAATAAAGTATTTTTCAAGTTCCCCACTTCATCCTAAAGTTTCAAGGTTTTTAAGATACTTAACACCAGTTAAAGTGTTGTACACACAAACATGTGGAGCGAGAATAAGAAAGGACAAACAAGCACATCACCATGATATGCCATACAAACATGTTACTTGTACATTTAGGTATATACAATATCTATCATATTAGAAATGCAGAGTTTAAATATTGGCCTTGGTACACATACATTTAATACCTATTAAACTTCCCACCCAAGAAAACTAATCTGCTCTAAGGTTAACCAAGTGCTAAATACAAGTACATCCCATAAAAATCCTCCACGAGTATGCCACAAGGAAGTAGGAAGTAGTTTCTTCCAAGAATAAAAAACGGGGGTTGAGGTTGATGCAGTAGAAAACTGCGAACATATAACAAAAACAACCTGGGCAGAGACGGATCTGCGGCTTTACTTCTTTAGCAAAGAGATTACTTGGGATTTAACACAAAAGAATGTAATTAGTTTGTTGTGTAAATACTCCCAAGCTTCGGCTCTCATCGTGCAGTTACTTCTTATCCAACTTTCTAGTTGGCTTGTTAGCTAAACTCGAGAGAAATACTCAATTGTGTGGCTCATATATCTATATGCATTGTGTGATGCTCAGTAAACTTGTTCAAGTATGCTTTACAATATCATTCGATCTGTAACACTCAAAAACGTTTCTGTTCTGTATAGACTGATGTACAGCCAGCATAAACTTTTCTTGCAGTAAGTAAAAGTGAAATGTCTATTTGGCATAGTTGCGGCTTTTCAGCAAAAGTAAGGCTTGTCTAAAACTATAAATTTAGTTCATATAGTGTATTGTATGATGATATGAATGTAGGCACGGATGTGTTATGCCGTTTTTTATTTTACGCATCCCCCGCAATACTACATCAATAACTGTAATAACAACCAACTTCCTTAAGAGGTGGATACAACGCAGATATTTTTTATCGTGGCGTTACACACATTTAACGCAGCACAGTGGGGCGCAGTTAAAGTTATGATGACTTTGAGCAAATAGAAATAAGGAAGTAAATATTGGCAAGTATCCTGGTTTGGGGTCCATATGCTACAAATACCTTTTTACCTGTAGGTACAATATCTTTCTCCATTCATCTTTGTACTTTATAACATTTAAACATGATAAATACAATATTGTACTTTTTCCTCCCTGGAGAGTTGCAATAACCTCATTCGATCTTTTGAGTGTTGACAACCTGTTTACATGTCCGTGTTCGTAAAGTATTTAAACACTGTCATATCCACGCTACAATTTTTCTCGGGAAATGGCACATTAAAACCGTACAGCACAAACAACTGCAAATAAACCCATAATGATAAACCACAAACATGTATCCAAGAAGAAAAGGTATTATGAAGGCAGAGATGACTTTTGGTGGGGGGTGGCCTTTGTAACCACTTTGTATAAAAACATAATACTCCACATGCATTCATATATTCATAGCTATTTTATAGTTAAACTAGCTAAAATAGTAGAGAATATAATATCCTATAACATATTTTACTATTTTGCTTACTCGTCATTTCGTCTCTTTCTGGGAACATAAAATAATATCTTATGAGCATACAGTAAATACATATATAGTCAGGTTTCTGTTTCAGCTTCCAGCTATTCGACATCTGACATCGATGCATGGAAAAGAAGAAGGTATGGGTTTGAGGAATCGCGGAAATTATCATTGATGTACTGCTGAGATACGTTGCATTATGGATGTGCTTGACTTTCTCCAAGATAATAAGCGCGTAAGAATAGATATCGTGGTGTACTGGCAACTCTGCCCAAACTCTAATGCATAATTTGACAGATGAATGAGTTCGCTTTTATTTGGGAATGATAGGAAATATACATGTGTATTTACATGCATTATTTAATGTTTCTCAAAAACAGGGAAGAATGGGACAAGTAGTACGGTTACAGTTATACACTGCGGGGAATTTGGGAGTTCTGCTTTGTCTGACTTTTATCTAATTTCTCTGGTGGAATCATGGTATTCTGTTCGTTAGACAGTTTACCAGTAAGCATAAAACAGGGAAAGTAGTGTTTCACATGCTTTTTTGTGTGGGCGAAACTTTACGCAACATTTTATCAAGATACAGTGACTGTAATCTTTGAAGTTTTGGACCAAGTGCAGTATATAGTAAAAGTAAGTAAATATGTACAGGTGATTGGAACATATAATATACGTAAAGCAAGTTTTTCTGGTCTGTTAACTTTTTCTCGCCTGTCAGACAGCTGTCAGGGCAAAAAAGGGATTTTTGAAGTATAAGGATGGGTTATGCATACTTACGTCATTTTCTTGTTATCCTCATAGAATTCCTAAAGAAGTCAAATGTATCGTGCCTCATATTAATAACTGAGTAAAATATTTCATTCCATTCTTCTCGTACAAATTTGATATAATCTCTCAATGGTTTAATTTTGGAAAGTATTAAAATGCTCTTAAACAATTGAAATATGTTTACAACCAAAAAAATTATTAATTGTTGCAAGTTTTACTTTGTCAAATAATAAAAAAATAAATAATTTAAAATCAACTAGTAAAGAATTTACTGGAGCTCAAATGTCACAGGCTGCATCGCAAATTAACTTGCAAAGAACACATTTTTTAGAGTATCTTTAGACTGAACAAGTTCTAAAAATAAACTGCTCATTGCCTAAGCGCTCCACTAAACTCTATACTTTTAATAGTACGGGTTACAATAAGATTATGAATGACTAAATAAATCATTGGGATGTAAAAGGCCACCGAGTAATTTTAATGAATAATAAAAAACTTCTACTGCTGTTTGAAGCACCAGAGATGGAAGGATGGATTTCTAAGGAGCAACATCTTTCTGATGTCAGTATAAAATTATATAAAAAGGGGAAAGGTCACAGCATTCTTACTTTGAAGAGTTAAAGCTTTCCAAATAAGTCTCTGTTTAGGAAACAAACGGAATAGTAAACTATGCATTTGTCCAATGTCTTTCCTTTCGTTTACTATGTACGCAGGCTACCTTCCAAGAATGCAAACTCATCGTTTAACAAATCAGCAATAAGGTTCTGTTTCTTTAGAACTGGTTACCAGCATTACTTCTGCTTTTATAGCACTGTAGGAAGGGTTACTTGAACCGTTGATGGACCACTTGTCTGAGATCCCAGTAGCATTAAAACAGCGATAAAATTGTGTCCTTTTAGTAATATTACGGAGTATTTTAAATGGATTTCAGTTTTTGCATCCCTAGTTCCTAGCACTTCTCGGAAACTTCAATTCTAGTAATATATCTTTATTGGCAATGTCATGTACCTCCATATTAAATTATATTTTGTTTGTTACTCAACAGTCGTTAATAAAATGGATAAAGCTTTTCTGGTTTTCTCTACCAAAACAAAATTGTTTAGAAGACCGTAATTACATAACCATCTACAGGCCAACAACTTGATAAGTACATATGTGCACTGATTATGACTTTTATCCACTTAATTCTTTTTGTGTGTATTTTCTTGTTATTCAAACCGAGCAAACTTGTGTAGTCAACATGGCATACATCTAAATGCTCTTACATTTAGTGGGTATAACTTATATATGCTTCTTTGGATTCATTGGAAATACTTTTATTAGGTTTTACTCATCTTTCATCTTCTACAAAGAAACCACATTCAATAACAGTTTAGTCCGAAACTTGTGCCAACGTCATAAGAAGTCATGACCCCACTGCAATTCCCTGCTACAGAAATTTTCCTAAAGCCACTTGAAAGTATGAGCGTCAATCCACGCAATTAATATTTGTAACTTAACAAAGTTTATAGTGTTGTATATATTAAGTCGCTACAAGGAAGGATGTTGTTACAAGGGCAATGAAAGGTAGTCATTAGTATTTGGCCATAATACAAGGAACATCAAAAATCGTTCATTTAGGTTTTCTACAAGAAAATTAATCATGTCTTAAATGTAAACTTGATTTCTACCTGAGTTGTGGTTTACAAAATATAGAAGGCTGTAGGTTACTTGGAGATTTCCCCCAGTTCTAATCTTTGCACAAAATTTGATTAAAATGCTAATTTAGTTGCAAGATCGCTTAGGCACAGTGCATTTAATAAGGAAACCTCGTGGTGTGCTCGGAGGCCTAGTTTTAATATCTTCCCTCCATTTTACAGCATTTTAATTCATTTTAGCAATGCTCTTTCACCTCTACACAATAATTTTATGCGCTCGTTTAGGGAATACAGCTTTTAAAGAGACTATTACACACAATATGTCTGATTGTGTACAAGGTTGTTGCTAGAAAATAATTTGATATTAGCGGAAATAAGCTAACCAAAATAACCGTTTTTTAATATGTACCTTAAAATAACCCATTTTCATATTCTAATGGTAATTTAAGGGTATAAATGAGCATCATAAGTCGGAATTAAAGAAAATATTCATAATAATCAAGTAAAAGCTTACGTATTTTTTCGATGTATTTATTCTATTATAAGTAAAATTTTAATGTGATTGAGAATCATGTGTAGCAAAAGAATCGTATGAATTTTAAATCTTCATTTGTTTATTGTTTGCTTTGCCAAATCTAAAATGATATATTTTCTTCGTTATATTCTAAAATGTCTGTCTTATTTGATGATTACCGTAGGTCTCTGTTTATTTCAGTATTATTTAAGGGTTGAATCCCTATCGCAATATTGCACACTTGAAATCGATCTCTGTATACCAACCTACTACTGCAGTTTGAGTACATTGCCAAGTCGGTTTTGATAGAGTTTCAACAAGCTTGTTATTATGTAATTGCAATTTTTGGTTGAATAACTTTCGCTGCAACTTCCATTACGTGTGACGGAACGTAGTAGATAAAAAATTGATGAAAAAATGTAACCCGACAGATCTGGATGATAGATAGATTACTCGATTAATTTAAGGATAATGCGATTCCTTTGTTGTGCAGCTTACTCACAACTAAACAAAGCAAACTATGTATCACAAAGTAATATAGCGGCTGTGCAATCGAAGCCTATACATTTTTTAGGAGAACTACCTAAAAAAAACTTGTCTTTTCTCCTATGATCGACTCACTGCTTCCAGACAGTGCCTCTTCCTGGAGCATAAATCCGATTAGAAAAGTTGAAGTTAAGAGAGATACATGCCTACAGTTCTGTGGACAGGTTTTTTGTAACTAAACTACTACTAAGAAGAGAATATGAAATAAAACTAAAAAGCAACATAAAAGACTAACCCTTCCCTAAATTTCTTATGCTTAGTACCTGCAACAGACTCACTTTTTTCCTTGTGGTAAATAATATGCTGGAAGTAGCATGCAAAAAATAGAAGCAAAAACTATTTTGTCAACCGGTCTCATTGTATTTGTTCATATTCCCTAAAATCTTACTAACTTTTTTATAACAATGGTATGGTCTGTAAAAGACGGTTTCCTCGCTTCCCCCTCTTTATGTTATATGCAGGTTTTCGTTGGGAACTTGTGTGATTACTTTGCAAAAGCCAGGTTAACTGGAATATACAATCTTGGCCATACTTCTTTTGAAATGAATGGGTAGACTGTGAGTGAAGGGCTCAGTTGTTTCGCTTTACCTAGTGTTTTTTTTCAAATAAGAAACGTTTTTCTCTCCTTTCTTCCGTTTTTCGTTTGTTAACCAAGTCTAAACTACAGAAGGAAACTGGGATGGGTGACTCGATTGAGAGTGGCACTGGTAGCGTTCCGAAATTGAGGACGAAGTATGTAGTAAAGATGCGTACGTATAATAAATTATGCTCGGTTGAGTGAGAAATGACAGTTTTGTTGCTTTCTTACAACATGAGAAGAGAGAGGTTTGATTCGTATACAAAAAAGTCGACGTGATCCTGGGGTGGAAAGTTACAATGAGTTCGTTTATTTATGTGCCTAAATCGGTATAAACAAATAGAATATGCTATATATGCTTTGCACGATGTATCACGGTGAAAGTAGAAAATAGGCAAGCAACTTGTATTCAACTCCAGCTTTCCCTTTCACATTAAACATGCACCTAATATGTCAATGTATTTGTGTGCATTCATTATGCTTTACCTTTCCTCTACTGCTTGTTTATGTACTTTTCAATCGGGTTACGAGGCAGTGGTGCTAACGAGAGGAAGTGGAATGTAGGAAGGACAACATGTCAACGTAGGAAGTTGACTTGGAGTTGATTTCTTGAACGGGTGTCTTTATAAATTAATGGTACTACATTCCACGGTGAAGGTCATTCATACCTTATTCTCTTGTGGCCGATACGCATTTCAGCTTGTAAACCGCACAATGACTTATCAAAAGATAACAAATTGTCGTACATATTTCCAAATAGTTTCTTAAAAAAGAAAATGCGCGTGAAAGGAAATTTAGTTCTTGGAAATTCCTGACAAGCTTTACTAGTCAATTTCTGTTTTACAAGTTCTTTCTATATTCTGAGAATAGCTTTACCAGTAGCATTCCCCATTAAATGTATTGAGACTTTAAAATGTAATATGAGTCGCATGCATGACCAGTAAACAAAGAAAATTGAACATTTTCAGAGTTCCTAGATCCTCGTATTTCACAAAACTTATTTTGTGGTTCATTATTGTTTACCATGATTTAAATTCTGTAGCAATTTAAGGATACTTGTAAGGTTTGAAATGCGTCATGAATCTATTAAAAATGTAAATATGCATTCCTATTTGAAACGTATATTTTTCAGTCTGGAAACCACAACATGTCGACTTGCGTGCATGAAGAAGGAACTTACTAGAATCATGCAAATTTCCACACATAAAAATAAACGAGGTAGTGATAAAAATTTTAATACATAATACCCATAATCCCGAAAACTGGTAACATTGCGTAGTCCTATCCTACCATGACAAAAATATACTTTCACTTGAACGCACTATTGGAGCAGATTCAAATGAATACGAGGAGGGTAAAATGGAGCGTCTGAAAGCGAAAGAAAAACTAATGGAGCTGTGCGTCTGTGAATGTGTAAGGCAACCAGAGCCTTGCATTACTCTGGAATTATGGAGAATATGAATGGAGGCCATCGACCAACGGTAATTTGCTTTTTGATTGGGCAGCATGCAAAAGAAAAAGAAAAGAAGAGAAAGGTCGTAAGACTGGATACGGATGGAATACATAGCCTGTGTTTTTGTTAGAATGCTATACTTGTACGTGGCTGATTTTATCCCTAGCACTGTAGCACTCTCATAACATACCTTCCTTTACCCTCTCATCATAACCATCGTCATCATCTATTTCCTCTAATGAAGCTCTATCTAGTCAGTCATCCATGCTATTTGATGAATATTATGACGAATGTCAATGTGATGTCGTTGATGAGATGACTAGAACTGTAATCGCGTGTGCAAGTCATTTACTCATGCGTAACAAGTAATGTAGGTTCTTGGAAAAATTTATCCACTCTCTCTCTCTCTCTCTTCCTCTATCATTCACACACACTAGTCAGTACATGTCACAAGCATAGTTTAAAATTACATCACATCATTCTGATTCGAACCCTGTAAAAAGTTGAGTAGGGAGGCGTCTTCACTCCCAA
>JAHZNG010003526.1:0-19875 GCA_027744375.1 Orchesellides sinensis
TGGGGAATCATAAAGTATTTTATGCATGTGACGTTAGCTTTAAGTTTAGTTGTTTTCTTTTGCTTCCTACGCACAAAGTATTCCTTCTACACTTATTAGGAAGTATGCAAGGAAAAGAAGGAGGAAATGCTCTGTGGGAACAAAACTGTCTTAGAAGTAGTTCATAACTCATAAGTACACAAACAGAGAGAAAATCTTTCTGGTCAGAATGAGTTTATACATAAGTTGGCTTTTATTTCTGATACTAATGAAATCTGAATTCCCTGGGTGAAAGTTAAAAATAACCTGATTTGCTGGAAATCTCTTGGATTCATCTTGAAAATGGTTCATGCTCGGAGAAACTTGATGTAACATGTAAAGACTTTTTATCATATCGAAAATTTCTTAGTATTCCAGTCAGATTCTAAAGCTATCAAGACTAAAATGTTAGTAAACATGTACGTTTACAAATGTAAAACTTGACTTGGCTCGTGCATCATCTACCCAATGTTGGTCAATGTCCGGAGCTTTTTCTGCTGCAGCGTGGCAGTCATGGATTTCTGGATGAGAAACGGATGCATTGAAGAAATGCGATTTTAGTCCCATCATTAATATTTCACAAACCTCTTTTTATCAAAATAGAGACCTTACTTATGTCGTTCCCGTTTGTTTAGTATGAAGCCATCTAGTTATTGCTAAAGTTCAACTTTAGGTCTTATCAATCTAATTGTCTTGTCGCAGCTGCCCCTTTCCCGATTCTTGAAAAGTTCATATTAGCTGAATTTTATATAAGTTGTCCTGATTTACCTTCATCAATGTAGAATGTTCATTTTTCCTATTCAGAGTTTCCCTTTTCTTCATTTTATTTCTTGAACAATCAACTCAAGTGTTTTTCAGTCAAGTGGTCAAAAGATGAAGCCACCACTCACCACCGTCTCGACCACCACAAAAAATCTCTTGATCAAGTTGCTGCTTGCAATATACTTGTGTCGGATATTACTAGAAACCAGTACAAGCTATATGTAGGTTCAACAGTAATACTACAAAAAGTTGCTTACTTTCCCCACTTTCTCTCGAATCTCGCTCTTAGTGAACACATGAACAAGACCACTGATTACAATTTAGGGAGCAGCATCTATAAGAAAGGAGCTGATGAAAACAAATGAGTAGGTTTCTGGTTTCCGTTTCATTGACTTGTTTATATTTATTTTTGTCTTAACATTTTTGTAAACGTGGTGCGGTTAGGAAACACTCCGTTTATTGACTCAAGTCATCGTAAGAAAAAGTAAAGTGTATCGCAATCGCTGTTGGTTTTTGTGTGTCCCATCTACTCTATATCCCTTATGATCTACGATTAAAAGTTTGCCCCTCCTTTTTCACAATTATAGTTTAACCAAACCAAAGAGAAAACGTGGAGATAATATTAAGTCTCTGTGGAGAAATGGACGCTTGATTACTTTTTTCATCTCGTAAAATGTGAATAGGTTGTGTGTGTATGCATTATATTCTGTGATGATTCTATTGTATTTTTTATCATTGTATGTGCATTTGTATGTATTTACACAAAGTTATAAGTGAGGACTGGGTATACATAAATGCAGCTTTGGTATGATGTGTGCAGCTCGTGTGAACATGAGGATAAAAAAGGTGGATGTCGACAGGACAATGGCTTCTTTATTGTTCCACGATTATTGCTCTTTTTTGTTTGGTGAAATCTGGCCTGTTAGTTTTCAATGATGTTTACCATCGCTGACCATCAACCTGTTTCGTATTAGCAGGCTTAGCTAACTGTTAGTGTTATTAAAGTCGGATTAATTTATTACCGCTCTATTGACTGGTGAATCTTTATACTCGTCCACCTATTTGGAAACACACAAACTTTGATTGCATCGGACGTGCTTGGTGGTACATGGGGGCATGACCGCAAGTATACATATATGAAGCGATGACAATCAAAGCAGCTTTGTAACAGCCCATGTCGTATTGACTATCTTTGTGTGTTTATTGTATGATGATACGATCAGGTTGGCATTCGGTAAAAGTAGTAAAAAGTTATTGTGGATATACACGCACCACGTCACGCACATGTGGCGAATTACGTACAAAAAACGTGAGTACCTTCAGGAAAACTTAATTAAATTCTTTGGCTTATTATGCCATTCTAGACCAATTTTATGAGTTTATTGATTACGAAGGACATATTTACCTGACCGTACACAGAGTCACTACCAAAGCACACATACATAAATACGATAATACGATATTACATGATTGTGATTCGGATTATGTGGGGAAGAATATCGTATGGTGAATATCATAAGAAATTTTTACTTTTAATTACAGGAAAACCTGTCACCGTTGTGTGGTAATCAATGAGAGGCATTCGAATGTGCTGGAGTATAAAGAAAGTAAGTTATTAGCTATTGGATGTTTTATTGCTTTATAGTTTTTAACGATTTTGGTTAACCCTTCTTGCGATTTTATTGGTTTTTGTAGGTAGCTTTTGTGAAGAAAAAGATACTCTTGAGAATCTTTGCAGCCTAATTCCAGGAGATGCACAGCTGTACTCGTTGTTTCGAATAGATGCGAAACCCATTGAGTGTCCTTTCAAGTAATTTGCTTAACCCTACTTATTGAATCCGGCTGCATATGAAACGGCAGCTACTGTTAAAATCTCTTGGTTTTGCATTTTAAACCGTTATTGTAAACTTATGACATTTCAAGTAATTATCTCGTTTTATGACAAATCATTCTATAGAATTCATTAACTTTGGAAATTAATTTCTACAACAAACTTTTCACTTTTGATTAGCCGAAGAGCTTCAGTGTTTAGCAGAGTGGAGAGATGGAACATACCACTATTTGGTTGGGAAGCTTAACTACCAACTTGCAACCTCCAATGAGGATAGTTACAGATGCTTCATTTTCGAAAAAACCAAAGGTCACACGATAAAAATAGCTGAATCTGGTGACGCAACCTGCTTTGGAGTATTATCACCAACAGAAGGAGCTCGAACATTAACGTTTCAAAAAGGTAAGCCGCAGGCATAATACGTAATTTTTGTTAATCAAAAAGTTACAAAAGTACAAAGCTACATTAATTTTATGTTGTATTCAGTCCATGAAAGCAGTACAAAATGCAAATTCCCATCGTGGGTCACAATGTTTCACTGGCTATCTCTGGATGGGAAGCTTACAATACGAACTAGTCACAAAAACTCGTCAATGAGTGTTACCAGTGAAGGGAATAAGCGAGAACAGTATTACGGAGTACATAACAGTCCAATGGGATTCTCCAGTATTCAAGGCGCATCGATGGGAGCATTTACAGGAGGGCCTTTTGGCGGCTCACCAGTTGTGAAAGACACAATGTTCCGATTGCTTACGGAAGGAACAAGAATTCAATGCCAGTCTAGAGAAGACATCAGTGAAGACCATGTTGCAATCGTTGCACATCACACGGAAGGATGGTAAGTAGAGATGCAGGACATGAATAAGCTTTAGTTGAACGAAAAGTATTATTAGATGGAAAGAGAGAAAATATAATAATAGCCAGTACTACATACATTTGACTTTGACTAAGCATCACAAAGAAGTAGCATCATCAACTGAGTGATTTTGGTTTTCACAGCACGAGTTCCACAGTATGCATGCACCTTTACCGCCGTGACACTCACGTAATTGAGCTGCAGATAAGAGAGAAAGGCACGGGAGATTTTGATGACTATGATTGCGGTAGGCCAGAAGCCATGGGACCAAATCTGCCTTACGTGACTTTAATCAGTTCTGGGGAGAATTCACAGCGTTGCCCTTATTTGGGCAAATACATGACGACCACCATTATCCAAGATGGGCGCCTTGTCTCAACTCCTGCTGCTTCGAATGGGGATCCTTGCGCTAGCATTTCAAGCCAAATGCATGCTTCTATGAGCAGTGGAGGAGTTGGTGGTGGAGAAAATAGCTTTGGCTTGACTAATGCCCATCATCAAGGCTCGTTTCACAGTTTGGTTGTTGGTTGTGGACATCGAGCTACCATGGATTTCCATTCCAAATGTTTGCCTCATGAGCCAATTACCTGTAAGTTATGACAGTTTGCTCATTTCTCTGATTGTGTCGCGCTCTATCATAGCATTGATGCTCAACATCAACTTTGCAGGCTTGCACATTGGTTTAATTGCTTTTTATCACTGCAAAAGATCAAGCATGCATTTACATTTTATCAAAACTGATCTACTATCATAGCATTGATGCTCAACATCAACTTTGCAGGCTTGCACATTGGTTTAATTGCTTTTTATCACTGCAAAAGATCAAGCATGCATTTACATTTTATCAAAATTGATCTGGTTGAAACAACAAATTTATGTTGCAAGTACTATGCAGGTTTATGATAGTATATCAACATAGACTAGACGTTGTATATTACGTGGAAAATTTAACGATTCTTGTCTACAATTTCAATTAAAACGTAGATTTTACAATGAATTTTAAAAGCTTATTGAAATTCCAAATCCATTCAGTGGTTTGTGGTTAATGATGTGAGAGAACTTTTGAGGGTAAATACAATTCCAGCAAATGAGTGTTTGATTTTTCTTTTAATTTTCTTCACGATTCGCAAACCCACAGCCTACGAGTGCCACGGAAGCTGGGATGAAAATGGAGTCGGATTCCTCATCGCTTCCCCAATGAGTCGCTCCTCAACCTCAGCTCGTCGCTATTGTTTCACTTACTCAGAGACAGATGAGGGTCTCCAAGTATACAGCAGTAGTGATTCCTGTCTTCGAGATGGTAGTCCAAATTTGGAAGGAATTTGGGCTTTCAATCTCACTGTAGACGGTAAGTTGTTGTTTTTATGCTTTCATGCTCTCACAAAAACGTGAAATTTTTGCTTACTCTTCTCTTCCACTCTGCCTGTTTTGCATAACTTCTGTCTGTGTAGAATTCATACAAATATCTAGGTTTGGTCTGGCACACGGTATGATTTCCTTCGGAAATTCCCTCCGACATTCAGTGTGAATTCTTTGAATTCCATCCCGTCCATTACTTTCTTGCTTTGTGAAAATCCCAGGAATAGTTGCAACCATCTACGCGATGTTCCTTTTCCTCTATTGTGCGTATACAGACTGAGGTATTATAAAAGTAAAACGGGTCATTTTTGCACACTGACGGGCGAATATTAAGAGAATGACGAGGTCATTTTCTAAACTTTTTACTCAAAGCTTTGTGCTCCAATTATCATTAAACAGAGACTGCATACATTGCTGTAGTAGAATAGTAGTAGAAATAATTATGCGAATGGGTAAAGTTTTTTTTTCTTGAGAAATTTTGGAATTTAAAGCATAATTGTGGTTTTTTCATTTCTTTTCTTTTTGTTTAGGACAATGTGCCGAGCCTGTCACCACGGGTGGCGTGACCCGTACCATTTCATGTGATGTAGGTAGTTACTGCGGATACTTGATATTACTTCTACTTTCTACTAGCTTTCTTCAATCTTCTTCGCTCTGGATGCTATCCTGCAGTAGTCGCTGGATGAATCAAGCCGGAGTTATAATTGTTACTCTTACCTCTTCAATACCTTTCTTTGCCAAGTCGTTAGCTGTAGCCGTAGTTGAGCAAGTAGCGCTAGTCTGTTCGTCCAGAAGTGTGCCATTCTTCTACACCCTTTTCCGTACCACCCACACCCAGATCCAAGAGAGGTCTACTATGATTCATAAGGCATCTGCTTTGCTGACCTGTTCAACGTGCAACTCCACAGCCTGCTATGAAGGTGGTGGAGGTAAAGAAGTCTTGGAGATGGGAAAGTAATTTTAAATATTTATTCATTGCGTATAATGTATATTACTATAAAAATAATTGTATCAATATTTTACAACGTGATTACTTAAGTTGCAACAGTACGTGACGCATTTATATATAACACAGACATATTCCCTTGTATATACATACACAATACACTTTCTCCTTACCTTAGAATCTCTTTACTACTGCGCTACTTAAACATAAACGTCCGTAGCTTATCGTAAAGTCATATATTATAACTTTCTCTTTTAGTTTACATACGTAATATGTACATAGGTTAATCTTATAACGTGCACGAAATTTATTATTGAACTTCTGCATAGAAAAGTATTTGTCGACTGTTCTTGTATACTAATCTGTAAATAGATATAGTTATAATATGCAATGTATGGATATAATATATGGAAATTAAAATATTCTCATTCTCGGCGTGTACAAATCTTATTACATAAACAATTATAAATTATTCAAGTAAATATTAGCCACATTAGGACCACTGGAGGATTAATGTAAGTAATCAGTGCGAAATTCATGCAGTCTGCAGTCACCATTCGTTTGTGTAACTCCAACTGAATAAATACAACTTAACTAGCTGACAGTAACGGAAGTTAAGATAAAATAATACAAGAATTAGCTTTCAGCGTGACAATTTTAAAGTTTGTGATCTGTGTTTGACCAACCAAAACTTATAATACGTACATATAAGTGTACATTTAGAAAAACTAATAAATATTGCATTTACTTGTGTAAATACCATGTACATACTTATACTACTCATTAAAACTATATTGAATTAATTTAAAGAAACGCGTATGGCGTGCTTACACATTTTTATTTAATGTTAGATTACAAAATTGCCATAAATAAAAAATATTAAAGGATATTATCATGGTGTTTTATTCGCTAATCAGTTTGCTAGTCAAAAATGATTTTATTTAAATACTTTTCAATAAAAACATATTGAATCAATGTTTGCCGTGAAAGGTAAAATTGTGGAATAAAATAGCAAATATTTACTTTATTTGGACACGAGCATATTTCCCTTCTCAGTCAGGTTATAATTCATCGGAAGTTGCGATAAGTGTATCATTGTACCCCTACCGAAGATAAGCTCAGCAGCGTAACTCCCGCAAACTGGATGTACAACAAAAAGGTACTGGTTATCCTCATCTTACGTACAGCTTCAGTGAAGGCGAATTTCTAAACTTAAACATATCCTTCAAAACTTTCATATGAACACATTCGTTATACACTTATACACACATAGCTTATATTTTAAATGCCTAAAAAGTAAAGGAAGCCATTCCATTTAAAAATGCTCAGCAATCTTCTCAGGCTGCGCGATGAATTCTAGATGAAGGACCATGATCATCTTGCTTGTACGTACATACAGTATTTGAGATCGAAAATGTAAGTTTGCTTCATAGGTACTGAGCCAAAAAGATTCAAAAGCCCCTGGTAAATCTACAGGCACAGGGTATGGAAGTTTAAATGCATGTAAAAGTACCTAACCCATAATTCTTGTATTCAACACCAATGGAAGTCAACGCATTCCAGCTTCGTCTCACAGAAATCGCCAACACTACTATGATGAAACCCTGACATAGAATAGAAATGCAATGTGTGTGGACCCTTACTCAATTTGGTGTGAAACGGTAAAAATGTATACCCTTACACGACGTGGAGATACTATTCTTGCCCACTATCCAATCTAAAAAAACTTGTTCTATAAAGTTCCTGTCAATACATGGTACGTCGCTTTGGTTAGAGGCAGCAGCTGGTGCCTTAAAAGGTTGTTGGTTTGGGTGGTTTCATTTTTCATCAACCTTACATCACTCTGGCAAAGATACCAGTCCCACGGCTAACTAAGTTTCTCAATTTTATAAGGTACTTTATATTCCCCAAAGTGTCTGTGGTCTGGTCAAGGTCCGTCCATCCAAGTTTTTTACGAGATGATTTAACGTGATGTTTTATCGTGGATTGAAAAAGCTCGTTGTGTTGTCGGCAAAATAATTCACAGTCGTGATATAATTCGTTTCACATGGTGTAATAATACATATATACATGTATATAGCATTTGATCCGTTAGTCTATTCACATTTTATTCCTTCCCCTAACAATGGTTTGGGTTGGACCTACGTATATATGAAGAAAGCAGTGTGCTAGTAGTTAGTTGCATGTCATGTTACAAAAATATGCACACGACACCATCCATCACCAGTCGGTTATGAATTTCAATCTGTCCATGCTTATGAGAGAGAGAGGAGTAAACGTGCATACATAATGTACATACATCCATTAAGACAAATGCAATTAGTACTTATAATTATGGCTTATAACACTTTCCCCTCATTCAAACCACCACACAATATACGTACAGTATACAGGCATATTCTGTATATATAATGCTAAAGGCTCAACTACAATTGAAAGCGAGTTTGAGTGAAAACAACGTTCAAAAACTAAGCCATTTCATCTATACATGTCTGGTACACTTTTGGTGGTAGCTGGATTTTACCAGATCGGACAAACAAATTATGACAGAAAGTTCAAGGGTTCCAAAATTTCATAAAGCCCATCAATCAAACTCACAACTTGTGTTCACCATCAACTCCAGCTTGTCCCGTGGCAGTGGATTTGTTAATGCACCAACGCCTTTATCTGACAGAGCACAAAAGCCCACATATTAGGTATGCATATAGCAGCATTATGCATATGAGTATAAAATCTGTTGTCGGATCCCAGTGCTTTGTTCTCACACTAAAGTGTATTTTCTGCCTCTCTATTTGTTTCACAAGTGAATCAAAGTCAAGACGCGTGTTTCTGATTGTCTGTCTGAG
This sequence comes from Orchesellides sinensis, assembly GCA_027744375.1. Classification (NCBI taxonomy): domain Eukaryota; kingdom Metazoa; phylum Arthropoda; class Collembola; order Entomobryomorpha; family Orchesellidae; genus Orchesellides; species Orchesellides sinensis. Next base: position 8,619 of record JAHZNG010003526.1, read on the forward strand.
TGACTGTTTGTGCCTAGCTTTAATAGTTATTTAGCTGGTGAGAGTATTGCCGCTGTCTAAATCAGAACAAAGGTAGTTAATAAATCCAACACGTGACTTGATAATTACAAACAACAAAACACTTGGGATTTTGGGTCTTGGACAGGACAACCTCTGATGCGTTCATGCCACACATCCCATCGCCCCAGTTGAATCGGGTAATATGGTTGCGTAGCAAATGGGATTTGTTTTTGTAGTGTGTAATGTCCAGTTTTACGACATGGATAAACAAGAAAGTATGTATGAATACTATATAATCCATTCATACATCTGAGTGAGAAAGGGATCAGATGCAATCGTGGTCTATTTAATTTCCTTTACAGTCAATTCAACTATGCATGCTTTTTAGCCCTACGATTACAATACTGACACATGAATTGGAATGATTCTCATAAGACCAATCTAACAAAAACACTGAGCAAATATGTATATACTGGGTGCTCATATGCCAGAAGTATTTAAATATTATATATATGATTTTTGTTATTAAACTTAAATGTGTATCATGAAGATTTCTGAAGAGCTGTAGTTGTCGCGGTACTTTAATTTTCAGATTTTAGGACAAGAGGGTGACATTTTAGATTCAGAAAAAATATTGGAAGTATGTATCATCATCTTAGTATATAAAAATTGAGAGGTAAGCTCCTAAATATGTTGCTTGCTGAACATGGTTTTCTTGTATAAAGTCTCATCCACAGAACATCAGAGGAAGCAGCTGCCATTTACTGATTTCACAATGAGAAATTGCTATCTTAAAAAATGAAGCTTGAAATATGGGAAAGGAGAAAAGATGTTTTGGAAAAACAAGTGCTTGTATAATGAGGATAAAAAATAATAAATTCTATGGGAAAAGCTTCAGCGTTTCCTTTAACTAGCAACATGTTATAGTATATTATTTGAGTATCATTCAAGCACATTTTTAGTCTGTCATTTTGCTTTGCTTTTTGGGATAAGTGGCTTGCTATGCCTTGACTGGGCTTTATGCAAAGGCGAACATGATCCAGTTGAAAAATGTATAACGCTAAAAATACAATAAAAAATCTGACAGGGCGCACACACGGGGTTACAAACAACGACTCCTCCACATAGTCTAACCGCTACCATAAGGAATTTTTCAAATACAACGAGAAAGGATGTTTATAAGCGAAGGAAAAACAAGCCCCATAAGTTGTGTTGCCCTCCATGCTTCTAAGCCTTAAAAATCTAAACGAGGTCTAAAAACCAGAAAAAGTGAATCAAAATCTCTGGCAGTACCAACACACGAGCGAAATAGAACAGTAAAGTTGTGTAAGCTGCCTAGACTCAGATTTTTGTGTAGTAAACGCAATTCAGTACACTGTACATACGAGAATATATATATACCTTGGTACATATGCAAGCTTACAATGATGTTGCTGTTATTGCACTGCACTGGTACAAAAGAAAGATAGTTGTTGTTGGATGTCTAGTTGAGAAGGTTGCAAAGAACTGAGCGCTTCTCGACACTGGTGTAACCAAAAAAAACTTTCGTTCCTCAGATCCAAAAAGTCAGATTTAGATTAGGGGTGGGCTAGAAGAAGAATTCAATATTCATATATGCATTGTTGCTCGTAATGTAAAGTGGTAGCTAAAGCTATGGTTATTTGCAAGAGGGAATAATAAGCCGTGAAAATTGATTAGGACATGGCTCAAGACTCAAGAAGAGTAAAACGCGAAAAGGGATACGAGAGAGAAAAAATGGAAGGGATAAATGGAGAAAAGGAAGCATAAAACGTTAGCTGTCTTGTCTAAAGAAGCGTGCACATGGGAAACACGCATTTCAATCTACCATTATTAGCATTACAATACACATGCTTCTCAAAATGGATAAGGATTTGGGGAGACACAATGTTTTGAATTGGGTTGGATTACCCACTGAGTATGGGCATAAAATGCTACCGTTATATCACCCTCTGCACACATTTAAATATTTAATTACACATAAACTATACAGCTTACTTTGACATTACTCTAAAAAAACAGGACAGGAAAGATGCTGTTTTCTTTTAAGCATTTACTTTTGTATATATTTATAATTTATTTTAAGATAATGCGTTCATAAGCATTAAAACTTGTTGTTCAGATTTGGGTTGGATTATGTTTTGTAAATTGCAAATCTACAAAAAAATCAGCTCCCGTATGCACCATTTGTAAAAAATTTACCCACGTTAACTTATGTATACCATTAAGATACACATTCATAAATAGTTTTTAAAAAGAACTGTAAAAAATGTTTGTAAGGATTCATTCTGATTGGTAGCGTATGATCTTATATATGTATATACATAACCATGAACATACTGCTGTATATGTTCAAAATAGTTGCATTCGATAAAAGCAAGGCAATTTTATGAGCCTACAAGCAAGAAAAGGAAGTCAACGAAAGCAACAGCAAGATTCAAAGTTTTTCCATATTTGGATGTAATGTAGCGAAAACAATTTTATCGAGATTTAGGACCACTACATTTTTCCTCTTTCTTAATACAGCTTACACATGATGCACCATGTATTTTCCTTCACAGAGGAAAAATGGAAGAAAGGGTTTTTGCTGAAACAGAATGGAAGAGGAAAGCACGAGGGACTTTGGTAGTGGGCGTAACTTCTATCGTGCATTATGTTGTCCTCTAAAAGCTGAAAGGGATTCTAAAATTCGAATAAGCCTTTAAATCCAAGCTGAGTGAATGTGCTTACTTGCTCATATTATGGGCTTTCAATTTACTGCATGCACCTACATTGTGTTTCTCTACTGGAAAGCTTGGCTTTAAATTTTAGTAAAGAAACAGACCAGAACCGGCTTTGCCATCCTCTAAAAATTTTACCAAAAGGAATATACTCTGGTAGTATTTAAAGTGTTACAACGACTTCGACTTGCTAATATGATTTAAAATTACTAAATAAAAGCTGGTATTATATTTGTTTCAGTGAAACTGCTAACTGTGAGCTTGTCAAATAAGCTCATTGCTTTTTAAAGGACAATCTTATCAATACGATCTACAATGTACAAGATACAAGCTAAAATCCTCGTGGGTGCATGTCTGTCCTCTGTATACACTTTTATAATCCGATTTTCTACTTTTTCTAATGTACAAATGTGTTCTTAATGGATCTAAAGCAAGCAAGTTGAGGAAATCAGTTTGTTCGAAGCAACTGTCAACTTTGACTAAATTCGAACAAGCCTAAGTCCGTTTTTTCAGGAAATGCCCGACCACAATATATTATTAAAGAGCACTGAACTGGTCTTTTATGAAAGTATAATTTTAAAAGCATTTCCTGTTACACTTAATTCATTTCATCAGAACTACTTGCAGCATAAAGCACACGCGACTGGTGAAGGTCGGTTCCGTCCCCTCCGGTGGAAATGTTGCTTTTTAGTGTGATACCCTTAACCTTAGCTATTATGAAGGACGTTAATAGCAAAGAAAGTGACGTGTGCATCTTGGAACCAATAAGCTTTCGTGCGTAGCCCTTCTGTTAGCGCGTGTACATTTTAAAATTCAATTTATTTTGTCACTCTAATCTAAAAATGCAGACTATACTTAAACGTTTCAATTGCAGTAAATTGGTCTGGTCTTATGACCAAGGAAGCAAATTACTGCAACTTACATAGTTAGATTAGTTGGAGATATTCATATTACACTTTGTATACGTTGTCCAACTACGAGTCCATATTGATAGCAACTTGGTTAAAACATTCGAATTGAATAGAAGCGAGAAAAAGCTTTAGATTCAAATTTTACCATATAATGCAGCAATATAAATGGCCATGGATCTGTATATTACGTATACGGTTGGACCATCGTACATACTGTTAGATGGCTAATATATATTTGGCATAAAAAGGAATGAGAGAACGTGAGGTCAGTCATCCTTCTGGGGCTTGCTCAATTTCCGATAGCAAACTGTAAGGGAGCCGAAGACAAGACAAATCTAATAATTCCCAATTCCACTGACGTTGATCGCCTACTTTTTTCTCTGATTACTATAACTCTTACTCACTTGCACTTCCTTTCTATTCATTCATGCTCAATGGCCTTGGCTTCTCCTCTCACCAAACCAATACTGCTGCCAGTTTTTCTTTCTTTCTCATTTAAAGATCTATCGGTATCTATCCCATGTGTGCAGCCATTGGACCTTCTTTCAAAAGATCAAGAAAGTCTGTGTCTGTATGTAAGCTTTGGTTAATTCAACACATGCGATTACCGTAGTATGCTAGACCAACTACCATTTACCAACTACGTTTTCAACTAGGATATTTTCACTGGTTTGAGAAATAAAAGGAGGGAAAAGGGCAAGTTAGTCAACGAAATAGTAGAAGAGCCCTTCACAGGTCATTCAGGTCTGATTGCTTGTGTGTGTAAACTGAGCTGACTGGATTGAATGGATGACTTTGAGTGGACAGACATTATTCTTGGGAAATTGTTCCTTCATATATTGGCTTAGAACAGAAAGGAGTAAAGGAACTGCTATGAAAAGAAGAAAAACTGTTGTTTGGTTGGAAATGTCAGTTATAAAATCACTATTTTTGCTTATATCAGTAAAATATATAGAGTTAACAGCATCTTATTGAGCCCCAGAAGTCTATAGCTCCCGTGCAAACACTTATAAAATTGAAAGACGAATGAAGCTTTCTGCCTGTGCGTGGTATCATCGTCCAATAGGTACTTACGATCGTCTAAAAGATGCACAAGAAGTCGGTAAGCTGTACAGATGTAGATCCATTACATCAAAACTGTGTTGTATTATTCACTAGGCGTAGGTATACTAGTAAAGGGGATCCATCAAAGAAGAAGCCCATCAAGAGTGTGGTGGACACGCCTAATCCCTGGATTTTTTGCTCTGGAATCTTATTGAAGGACTAAAGGTATAAAAGGATTCCACATTTCTCTATTCTTTATTCAAGAATAAAAACTGCAGGGAGCAAAGAGATATGAAGAAGAAAATGAAGGTGCGGTAGTATGTATGTACATACAGCATTGCTTGGCATATCAGGGACATATAATCTGGAATAAAGAAAACACTAGTTTCTTACAAAGCCAATCCAGGTGGGATTGACTGGTTGCAATGTCATTGTCGTAAAATGCAATTACGAATCCCGAAAACATAATATCAATCTAAAGATATTAGGGATCGTATGGCTGCAACTAAGCCAATTTCTTAGAATTAACTACACGCTTACCTCCTATATTTATTCCAAACATCCAGTTTTGATACAAGAAAAATTGATAACATGAAAGGATGTATACGCCAACTGCCAACCGGTTGAAAATGGGTATTGAAGAGTATACGTTTTCTTAGTTTCTATTCAAATCGAGCTACTGGGCCGATCAAAATTATAAAATACTTTAACAAGTTAAAGGTGAATTAAATTTTAAAGTGGGATCAGATCCAATATAATGGTTAGGGCCTTCTTTCTGCTGTTGGTTCTTGGTAAAACCATTCTATAGCAGTTAGTGTCACAGGATTTTGCATTATATTAAATCAAAATAAGCAGGATGTGGGTAAGTACAAAACACATGTTTAGCTCTTAAAACTTAAGAGTAATGTATGCAACAAAAGTTTTACCTGGAAAAGCGGTTTTTACACTATAGGTTTAATTTCAAAAAACCAAATACACAATACATAGGTTGCTTTTCATCAGTTTTACTAAAGCATATCATGTAATCATGTAGGTGCACCAGGAAAGCTAGGTCTTAAATTACAAAAACTAAGTATCCTTCACATTTTGACCGTAATATGACCGTAAATTGGCAGTATAGTTTCAAAGCCTTTCTAACATTGTTCGACATTTTCAACATGATATAGATTCCCCCGAGTGAAAAACTGAAAATAGACAAGAAGATCGATGCTCGTATGGGGGCAGAACACATGTCATCTAACGTTATTTGAGGCTTACACAAGTTATTGTATGAGTGGCTGGAATTCATCTCCGTTGTGGTTCGTTGCCAACTATCGCACAAACACTGCCACAGACTTATATATATGTATAAGTATGTAGGTGTTATTTTTCCGCAATGATCTATGTATCTATGAATGTATTCTAATTTTCAACACTGAAATGTCATGTCCACTCAGCCAAATCTAGTATTGACATGTATGGATAATTGTACATCTAGAGAATGAATACAGTGAAGCTCCATTCAAATTCTAGAATTGGACAGATTTCACACATGTCCACTTTCCCCTCTTGTGGTATTTTCTAATGTAACCCGTTCCCCATGCATATTTCAAATTGTGAGTGAGGAGAGGAAAACAGGCTATAAATTTCATAGGAATACGATGCAATGCGTGTACTCATAACCGAGAGAATTTATTCAATACACGCAAGTACGTGTTGAAACGTTATGTAAAGCATCTCTTTCTCTGGGAAAAGCAAAATGTTCATAAAAGGAGAGGAAAGCTTTGTAAAAGTAGGCAATAAAATGTTGAATCTCAGTGAAGCGATACGAAAGTAACGCGGCGATGACCATGACATGCCCTCATATGTTTAATATGTAGTAATCTTGTTCCCACATCGAGATTACTATAAGCATGCATATATGAGTATACCTGGACTATATACATATATATGTAGGTAACTTGAAACAAAATGTTATATGCCTTTCGATGAAAGTGGCAAGTAGTAAAAAGGTTTTGGCCGGAAAAGGGAAATGTCATGCTAGGGTTTTAGTTGACCAATTTCGTCCTACACAGATACTCTCATATGTACATCTGGGTATAAATGTATATTTGCCCATAAAACCGGCTAGTAACATACACACAGCAATCCAATGCTCTGCTCATATCCATATCTAATGGCATTTCCTTAAAGAAAAAAATTGCTGCTAATCTTGTAGCAGCAGCAATACAACCAGAGAAGTATTCATGGCTGCAAGAAGAACATTTATGAAATTGTTGGAAAGAAAACGTGAAGCAATGAAAGCAATATACGCAATGGTTGTTGGCCTTTTAACTGATCTGGGAACACAAAAGAAAAAGTTGCATGTTATATACTAAATTCCCTCTCGTCGAGCTGAACTGAACTTTGCTCGCTTCTTTTTTTATATTAAACTTAGTTTTGTGAACTGTACAAGGCTTGTTGGTCAGTGACTGTGAGAAATGTCCACCATCACTGAATATATCTACATATTGGTACTTCTAGAGACTTTCCCTCGTCTGACACCATTGGTATCTTTTACTGCTGCAATTTTCCTTTATGCACAATGTTCTCTCTTCTCTTATCGCAATATAAGAACATATAATGTAGCTTTTACATGCTCAATCTCACTTTTGTCAATGCTCCGTATCTTCCATTTTACACGTTTTATCAGGACCATGCCAGCCAAGCCAATCGGTCGGTTGAGAAAGGGGAAAAAACTTTTCACTTTAATTTTAGTGGCGGACATGGTTGTGTTTCCGTTTGAATTGGTGATAATATGGATGACTGTGTATAGTGGTAACTCAATCAACTCATTTATGATATTTCGTCATTTGCAAACATGTATGGATACATATTATACCCGAATAATATAGTGTTTATGAGTACGTATGGAGTACAGAAGTCAACCCCTTTTCTTATTTTATGTCTATAAAAATGGAGTGACGAAGGTAAGAACACGCGTGAAACAGATTTGGCATCATATCATTTGTCACACTTAGTTCACATTTAACACACGCGACTCATAACTACATGAATTTAGGTATTTTAACTCCTATATCCGTTGTAATGGTAGTAATTTCCCTTACTGAAAGAAGTTTATTCAAACTTATCGCTAAAATACTCGCCGCCACACGGTTGTGAATGACCATGGAACAAACCGAGGACTTCCTTTTCAGTTAAAAATCAAATTCAACCATCAGTTAGGTTCCTATCGTAGAGGCTAAAGCTGCTTGTTTAAAAATGTACATTAGATAGAAAATGTTACTTTCTCCCATTTTTCTCACATTTTATACACCGTGTACATTATTCATAGTTCAAAGATTGCATTGCATAAGGATTGACGACAGATGTGATTCAAAAATAACCAATCGCTTTTTTCACATACACAGACAAACTTCCATGGCATGCAAACCCTGCCCTGTTACTTCTAGATGATCTGGATATTTTTTTAGAATCCCCGTTTAATATTTGAACCTTTTAAAGTGATGCATTTTACAAGGAATCCTGTACATTGCTCACTGCATTCATGTCCAACTATGCATGCGTTATACAAAATTGTATTGGGAGAAAAGCCAAAAAATAGAGAGGATTGCATATGATGACTCCATTGAAATGAAATCAAGCGAGAAAGGTTTAATACTCTCAGATAAAAACGCTTCAATATTCAACGATACAAATTTATGCATTCCATCCTTGTGTTAAAAAAAACTAGCAACACCCCTCGTTCAATGAGTCCTTTTTGTGTTTGAAGAAACAGAATGTGCACTTGTCGGCTACTTGCATTTGGCGGAATGCTTTCACATTTTGGTTACATTATTACAACACTTTTTTAGTGAATGGAAGCCGAAAAGGGTCTAGGACATTATGTTTAAATTTTTACATAATATTTTTTTAGTGTTGTTGAGAGAAAATGTTAAATATTAGTTGAAGTGATGCAGTATATGTATTTTTGTGCAATACGAAAAGATAATATACGATTTTACATAAATATTTCCACGCACTCAAATGAGCTATTACAATGAAGTATGAGTAATAAAGGAGAGGGGAGGATCTACATCGAGATAATGCTGAGAAACAAATATTAAAATGCCTAATTTGAGAGGGTAAACAAGATTTATCTCAGGGTGAACAAATACGGAAGCTTTAGATCCTGCACATGATTCCCAAATAAACGTTTTCAGATTTAAAGAGAAACCATTACTACAACCTTGCATTGTGCTCTTATTACTTTCTTACAATTTATTTGTGTGTAGCTATTTTAAAAAAAAAGAATCAAAATTGGAAAACATCATCGCATTCCATATGTTTGTAAAAAAATGTAAACATTTTTGCTTAAATAAATTTTGTAAAAAATAGTTAATTCATTAGGAGAATTCTGCCTTTGCAAATATACATCTGTATAATGATAATAAAAATGGGTAATAAGTCTTATAAATAAGTCTGACTGGTGATTTGCAACATCTTTGCAAAGTACGTTTTTCTCATGAGCACATCAGATTATAGATAATTTATATGTAGCTCAAATTTCATGCAAACAGTGGCAGTTTAAAGAATTCATTTGGCATTTTAAGCAAAACTTTTCATGAAAGTCTCCATACGCTCTGAGTACCATGAATTTAGAATTCGCGAACGGTACTGTTACGCCTATTTCTTTTGAAATACATACATTCTAAAAGCTTACAGCTTTTATAGAATCCAAAAAATACAAATATACATTCACACAAGAGTTCAAAACTGTTCAGGTTCACTAAAACCAAGCTCAAATGAAAAATTTACGAGAAAACTTGACAGTTATGTGGGATTATGAAAGTATGCAAGGTAGTTGAAATACAGACGGATTTTTTATTTATAACCCATTTCCTCATACATTTCCCCTTAAAATATTATGATTATGATAAATAAAGATATGATTATAACAGGTTCCCGAAGGCTTTTACTTTTCACCACATTATTTAGGAAGCTTGTACACTGTCTGAAAGCAAAGTTCCTTGTTGATTTCGCTTTCTTCTTTATATCCTTATCTCGGTACTTCAATGTTCGCTTCGTATGAAACTGTTCAATGTTATATTCAGAATTCCAGGGAGGAATTTGATGATGCATTACTACAACTACAACATAAACTTGTCCATTTTCTACCTTTCCCTGTTCTGTTATAATACCCATAACATTCAGTCGAAATATCAGTGGTAGTACCATGTTTTACTCATGTATGTATATAAACAAGCAAAAGAGAAAGCAAAACTTTTTTTACTATATACTCCAACCACGGACGAAGTAAAGCTCTTTTTCCTTCTCTCGATTCAAGCCTAGAAAGAGTGAATCAAACTAGAATTGTATATACATACATACCTATGCATGTTGGGAAATAATGCAACCGTACCTGTTTACCTTCTACTTAAACTCATAGATACATAACATTCTCCTCTGTATGGTCTTTCCCATAACCAATACTAGCAACAGATTCTTTGTGTCCATTATTTATATCATTGGTATAAAATAAACCCCAAACGTTTGGAAACACTAGTTTCTTTTTCATCAGAAATAAATTCAACTTGCTTTCGTTACTTTTCCTTCCATTCTCAATCTTCACATGTAACTGACACGTCTGGAGTTTTGGGAACAGCACGATAGCATATTTACAAGATACAGATACAGGTGCCAAATGCTGCTTTTTAGTTTTTCTTATTATTTTAAAACACTCACCTGAAAAAAGTAAGGCGAATCATACTTCATTTTTGGAAGAGATTCATCCTGGCAGACTTATTGCCAGTATAGAAGAGGGAGAGCAGGGTAAGAGAGATAAATGAAAATAGAAAAAAGCGTCTTCATCTTCTGGTGGAACGGAGCTACGTATGTATGAGATATGTTGGAAAACTAAAGTAGTTATTTATTGATGTGCTGAAATCCTTTCCAAAGGAATGACTTTTATGTTATATTTATGTCATAACTTAGAGGGTTTTTAGCAACAGTATATACTTACTTAGTTAATACTACGCTACATAATTTGAGATGGTGAAATACTTTCTAGGTATTCAAGCTGAGATGGGGTAGATGTAGGTAACTTTTACTTTTCTCTTCCCTGATTATATGGTATTTTCCATATCTTTATTCCTGCTACTTGCGAAATAAAAAGTATCTACCTGGTTTTTAGTTTAAGCTTTACTGTTCATTCAGGAAGAATGCTTTCATCATTCATTATATTACATAGCTTGTTAGTATTTACTCTCTAATACTCCGAAAACTATGGAATGATGGAGTTACAATGTGAAAGAAAAGCTTAAATATTTTTGCATGATGAGATGCAGAAAAGTTACCACAACTGTTGGCTTTCCCAAATTCGCCAAGCCATATCCCGTTGTGGTATGAACTACGAACGCGAACTACTGAAAACCTGGCCTGAAATGGTAATGGTAAAAAATATGCATAAACCTACTGTATTTGGAGCCACTATGCTATATTATTAAGTTCCTGTACAGGGCTCTGTAATCCCGGAAAATCAGGTGCTGGATTACGGATTACAGATTACGACTAAGTTTTTACTTTATATGGATTACGGATTCGGAT
>JAHZNG010003527.1:0-14871 GCA_027744375.1 Orchesellides sinensis
AGCTCAGTATCTATTTATTCTCCAACTACATTATTATTCCCTTTTTACTTCTTGTCGACATACTCATCGTCATGTTGTATTTTTGTTAGAGAAAATCAAGGTTTACTCAGCAGGCTCATTTCCCGGAGCTGGCAAAACAGACGTTGCATATTGTATTATTATAAACACGTATGTTCTACATGAGAAAACATTCATATTCATATATAAACCTTGCCTATATGATCCACTAGCGTGTTGACGTAGTGTATTGTATGTGTTTCTCCCATTTTTTCTAAATTATCTCTTCTCACAGTTGTTAGCAACATTTCTCCTGTTGTGCCTGAATTTACTCAGACTAAAAACGTATGGTAATAGAATTTTGAAAGAAAAACTAATCTAGTTTTTTTTATCAACATTGGCAAGCAAACTCTGTTGAAGATTGACTTTCACCCACCGATTTTTAATACATTGATGAATGTACTTTTGTTGCTATATGTAAAAACCGAGATGAAGTGCCAGACCAGGTAAATATGACAGGAAAAATTTGAAGGCTTCTTTCTCTGAGTTATGGTACCCGCTACAAACGAACATTCTCTACTTCCATTTCGTTTCATGAGAACTATTTAGAATACAGGAAGGATTCCATACTTTTCTAGGCACACTTCACTTTTCGTTTGGTTGGTTGGATGATGCCAAACATTGAAGTTCAAACTCGATCAGTCAAGTTTGATGAGCCGGAACTTCTCTGTAGATTAAGGGATTGAGCCAAGAAAAAATTTTCCTGGCTTTTTGTCTTTTTCTTCACATTCTTGTGTAACTTCCGTATTATATTTTTTGATTCGTTCATGTGAATCATCCTTTACCTACTGCTCACTCAACATACATATATACATGCGTACATACGCACACCTTATGATAAAAGAGATGGAAATAAAGAAATGAGTTGTGTTTTATCTTCCTGAATATAAGAAGCTTGTTTTTCATAAGTAATGTTCTCCCACTTGCACTTTTTTCCTGGTGAATGGGTTTGAACGAGACAAAAATATATAGGATGTGATGATTTGTATGAGGAAGTAGAGCTGTATACGTATACTATACGCACACATAACAAACCATTCTCCTCCTTTACTTACATCAAGTCAATGAATTATCACGGTGAGCCAGCCATGAAAAACTTTTCATCTTCTTTGAGCTTCTCCATAAATTGTAAAATTTACCAACGAAGCAAGAAAAAGGTTGGGTTCACTTTCATAGGTATATAGTCTTCAAGAAGTATGGATGATTGTATAGAGGCAAAAAAGGGAATAATAATGTAGTTGGAGAATAAATAGATACTGAGCTACTATTGCATTGCATTGCACAACAACACAAAAGTGCATAGGGGAAAGTGAAAGGGTCTCTTGTATGTTCACTCATCATATTCCATTTCTTCTTTTTTTAAGTCTTTTGGTTCCGATCGGAAGAATAAATACAAGAAAGAGAGTGTGTAAGTAAGAAAAAGGGAAGTAACTTGAAGTTAATAGGATTTCCCTTTCTTTTTTTCGTTAGCTTCAATATGCAGCCTGTGTTTTTATGTTTTACCAATCCAATTTTAGCTGACTCCTCTTCAAACCGGAATCAGATAATGAAAAGAAACCCTGGAGAAAATATATGATGGGAGGGTGAGTGAGTGAGAGGATGCATCATGTGGGAAATGAAACGGAGAAGTCAGATAAATACTTTTAGAAAGCTTACACAATGTATGTAGGTACGTACATATATTTATGCCGGTGTACTAAAAAGGCGATAACGTTGATGCATGTGCATTGTACAAATTCATATTCATAGTTGTGTTGAACTGCACTTTTGTGATTTTGTGAAATTGTGCATTTATATCTTTCATTCAAAGGCAAAAATGTATGCATAAATACAATACGTAAAATCTACTGAATTGGAAATCATGACGCTTCCGCCCTGTTCAAGGGAAAGAAATGTGAATGAAACCTGACATGTGTGTGCATTTGTCATGAAGGCGATAATAGCTTTTGCATACGTACTTACGATTTTTATGACAGTCTCAAGTTCTCATAATCCTTCCTTACTGCATAGACGTCAAGGGTATTTATGAACTCTGTGGATTTCTTTCCAGGTAATATTGCATTTTAGAAAACTATAACTTTTTAATGTTTATGATTCCTCGGTTCATTTGCAACGCGTGGTAGGTTGTAGGTGGAGAACCGAAAACGGGTTTTAAATATAATGCCGATCATCATCATTAAGCTTCTTAAGCTTAAAGCTTTTCCCAGTGTCTAATACAATTTTACATATGTAAACGAACACTGAGCGTGCCAAAACCGCAATTTTCAACGACGCTGGTGGTATATGGAAATGAAGCGAAGATGATGTCTTCCAAGAAAATATTGTGAAGTAAAAGTATCATAAGCCAAATCCCAACTTTTTGATAGTTCGCAAATGAAAAGTCAACGGGGATTTTATGAAATTGCTTTTGATTATGAATGAATATGAAGAAAAGGAAATGACTTCTTACATGGATTGCGGAACCACACCAGCTGTGACGGACATCATTTTTCAAATGACGGTTGAGAAACCTCTCAGCAGCAGAAGTATTATATGGGGAATAATTCCCCCCGGTCTGATCCGCTGATGAAGTCTTCCACGAATCCTTACTGACAAGCTCGATACGACCAGAGTTGACGCGGATAAAATGACATCCATCTTGACTCCCTGTTTTGTCACCATCGTCGGAAGCTGGAAGTGTGGAAGACTTTTTCTTTCCTGATGGGGGCTGTTGCAAAATATAGGAATGATTTGAATTCCCATTGTTGCCATTGTTTTGCTGGAGTAAATGGTGGAGGTTGTGGAACTGGCCAATTTTTATATCAGCTTTGTCCAGGACGGGGTGTACTTGTCTGTAAAAAATCCATACTACATTTCAAGATAACTGTAAAATCATCTTTTAAAGCGTTTGCTGGTTTCAATACCACTTCAAAATAAGGCATGTCTGTAAAAGATTAATGGCGAATTTCCTTATTGTTCATACATTGCAATTTATACTGTCATTGTCAAAACAAGTTCAATAAAATGAAAAAGGCTTTAGACAATAAACCCAAAAATCGTTTTAAAAGGTGTGAAGAAGCCATGCTGATCTTCTTCGTTTCATAACTTCTCTTTTCTTTCCTATTCATTCATTCTTTAAAAACTGTTGTTTTGCTCAATAAAAAAGACCAAAACAGTTCATGAGGTTAAAAGACTCAATAAATATGTCCTGCTTTTTACAACTACGAACAATTGATGAATTAACTTACTTCTTCAACTACTTTACCTCCTACAGTCAGTATAAATGAATGTAATTCGTAAAGTGTTTTGGTGCGCCCTTGCTTTCTCAAATGAAACGTTGCAAAATCATAAAAGCGCAAGCATGAACTACATTTTTGTCAGTAAATTTCGAACACATGTGACTTCACGCTTTCCATTGCCTTTTCCGACCTTTTGGACTATCGGTCACCGTCATCCTATCTATGAAATCATTTGTTCAGTTGATATTTTGTCAGACGCTATTAACCTTAACGCCAAAAGCTACACCTGCAACACCATTACCACTGCATGACATGAGCTAAACTCATTGCAAATATTCTTCTTCGTCATCCCACACACGGAGTACGGAACAGGCATTTATAACTGCAACATTTTACTTACACGTGTGTCTCATACAGCTAACTGTGTCACCTGCGTCAGATTGCATACAGTTTAAAAACATTTCTTCGTTCAAGTTAAATAGAATGGAGGAGAAAATATGAATAGCTTTATATATTCAGGAAATACTCGGTAAAAAGTAAAGACTTCCATAAAGCATATCCATAACGTAACTACTTACGCATAAAACTAAAGCTGTGTCACTCATAAACTTGCTAGTGTGTCCTGATCCTGTCAACTCACATACATTTTTTCCATCTCGTTAAAAAACTTTCCGGTGATCATCCATATAACTTATGAGGATGCTTTTTTGGAATATATTTTACTTACGTGCATGCTTAAACGTACTTCAACCGGATGAGCTCAACTCAAATTGATATTTCACTGTAGACTTTTAATACTTTTGCAAAGCATCAACATATAGGAGCATCAGGAGGATCAAGTCAAGAGAAAAAAAGGATGGAGATGGAGAAGATGCGAAAAGACATTTTAGGAAGATGTTATTTCTTCCGTAAAATTGCCTTTCTGCGTTTAGAGAAGTCGAGTCAACTTGCTGAAAATGGCTTTATTCCGTAAATGACAACTTTCTTACTTGATATATACAAAAGGTATTTACGAAGTGTATGCTAAAATATACATATGTACTGCAATGTACACTCCCACGACACCAAAAAGGCTTAGTGAGAGATGAAGAATGAAAGTCATGTATTTCATAACTTTTTACATAGCCGCAAAGGCAAACAGGCATAATTATGAATGGGACAAGATTACTGTATGAATTTAAGTTGGAAGACTGTATATTTATATGCATATACCTATGTAAATATATGATTTGCTCGATAGCTTGTATTCCTCATCTTAATAACTTATCCCGAAAAAACCACTATGAGAAAAGGACATGTCATGTCTCTGAAAATCGTCCAAACCACTTACGCATGAATATCATCATTCGCATGAATGAATGCATGAAATGAATGAATGAAAGAATCGAGGAAAGTATTCAGGATAAACCAGTGTGTTTATATGAAAGTAAATAAGCATAAATTATACATATACATCATATACTAAAAGCAGTCAATGTATCAAGTGTCACTGAAACCCAATGTGCAAGCAATGTTGCTAATCGAAATGATGACAAGCTTGTTTTTGTTACCATTTGAGAATAACATCTCCATTTGTGGTTATAGGGCAAAAAAGTATTATTTTGAGTTTCAATCTAAGAAAAGCATGGAGAAATTTTGTTTTGTATATTTAAGGGAAAGATGTGACCATACGTATACTCTTTCCACAAAACAATGCATACAAAGTTTTTTTTACAACAAATTGGTAATAACCCTGATGGAATTTGTTTTGACTTCAATGTATTGCTTGAGATGGAGAGGTTCAATCTAAAATGCTATTGCGATAAGTACGTTCTACATCTATAAGTAAATCTACGTTTTAATGTAGATTGACATAAAGCTGACTCAGGTGAGCTTGTGCCGTGCTTTGTTTTTGCATCTCAAAAATGTATGATCTACCTACATGAGAAAGAAATAAAATGAATAAGTGAGTTAAATTTCATAATGATAATTCACGTGATAAAACACGAATGCAAACTTTAAAGTTATGTGCTGAAGTCGGCGCTTTTAGACCTCCCACACTCTCCGCTCCTTTCGAGTGACAGCATGCGATGATTTATGTTTCCGGAAAGGCGAATTTAATTACGTTAAGAAAAAGAAACGAAGAAACACTACAAATGAAAATAAAAGTCTTGCCTGATATGTCCGTAGAATATTAGAAACCAAGAAGCCATGAAAATATTAAGCCTACTCTGAAATTTCTGATTATTCTAAACCAGCAACGCTCTAGACAGCAGATTACAAAACGTATTAACTGAAAACTGCATTAAATCACGCAATATTTACAGAAGTAATCATTACCTGGGCGAGGGTGGTTTAATCATCTTATCAAAATCTTCTGGCCCGTCAACAAAGCCTCGGGAAGTCGGACAACTGTCACTTGAGGATGACAGGTCGTTCCCTTTGTGCAGGACTTTGGCTCTGAAAGAAAAATAAGTATTTGTTAGAAACACATTCGTATTTACAGGTAAAACATTGATCAAGTATTGCAGTGTGTAATCAGGTATTTTAAAGATAATTCTCTACACAACTTAAATATTTGTCCAAGAAGTAATTTAAGACACCTTAATTTTAAACAGTAAACTGTTTTTTACTTTGTCACTTGACAAATGGGAACAGAACCAACCTAAGTGTGACAACTAATAACCAATATAGCGAGGCGGTGCGGTACCTTAGTATTTACGAGAAACGCGGCGTTTTCTTTTGATGTATGTAGATGCATTGAATACTACATTGAAATATCATTATACCATGCCATACTCATACAGATTAATCTTCACCCTATAACTTGTGTCTAAAAATGGAAGCACTGATGGATATTTTGAAAAAGATGAGACGACGAAGACCGTATGTGTAAATATATTTTTAAGATCAAAAGCCCATAAATCAAATTATGTGAAGGGGTTGTTATTATTTCGGGCATCTTGTTACCTTTATATGCAACTGATGCTGAATTGCATTTCAGCTTTTGCAAGATGTTAATAACATTGAAACACAAGATTTTGACAGCTGAACATCATTTCTTACAAACTAAAATGAGTTTCTAGTGCTTCATAGTAATATGTAGTTAATAAGCTTATGTACTTGCGTAGTACAAATTATGCATTCAGCTTAAGAATGTATGTTTTATATTTGCATTTTCAAAAGCAATGCATCGTGAATGATGAATGAATATTTGCCAAATGCATAGTGTCAAATCAAAGTGAAAATTTATCCGAGGTTTAAGAAAGCAACCTTATATTATCTTTCTTAGTAGATAGGATATCTATACAATATATCTACGAAAATCAATTGCAGCTCAAGACACAACCAACTATGACTTACATACCTAATACCTACATATGTATGCCTTTCAATCAACAGTCTAACGGAGCGGCAGTTGAAATCTACTGACAATGCAGTAGAATCAAGCATTAATGGAATAATCGAAACCGCAGAAACATTACTAAAGCACCTATTCCAAAATATAGTTTTACGTATTACAAGGATTTTGACAAAATCAATTTACCTTCATTTTAAAACTGTATTCTAAATGTCAACTAAAATTTAATAGTACTTTTACAACAAAAAACTACAAAATTTGAGAAAGTCCTGTATGCATCGAAATCAATTCTTTTTCAACAAAGTCATTGCATGCATGGTGAAAGCATACAGAGCCAGTGAATGACTGGCTTTGTCCAGGCGAGTGGATAAATGAATACGATTTTTCCTTAATAGTAACCTAAATGCACCAGTTTCTTGTTTGCCACATTCCATTTTCTATTCTATTACCATTTTTTATTTTAGCTTACTTTTAAGTACGAAATCACATCCCATCACATCAATCCCTGTTTCCTGCATGAATGCCTTAGTGACTCGCTCCAACTTTTTCTCAAAGCGAAACCACGATCATCAAACATGTACATTTTTTGCACCAGACCAAGTGAGTGAGTTGGAAGTAGGAACACAAGGTTGTAGGTGGTAAGGTATGTTTCACTGGAAATGGGAATGTGAAGAGATGGAATGAATTTGTACGGATTGACTGGAATACAAAGTAGTTATTTGCACTTCTTCTTGAAGTCAGCTCGCATTCAAGCAACTTTGGAGCCAAATGCTTTTCTTTAAAACGCTAAACGTTTGAAGAGTTGAAGAAAATGCCAAAAATGTATACTCCTCCTTTTCTAGCATTTCTCTGTGTCTCATATGGATCGCAAAACACCTCCATTCCAGATTCTTATGGTTTTGACACCTATTTGCAATGCGTACAAAATGCGAGGTACCTACAACACGTAACATATGAAATGAAAGAGAGAAGCATAGGTTCATTCTTTTTTTATGCATATCTCCTTTTACTTTTTTCGCACTCGTTGTACCAGCTCCAAACTCATCGTCAACCACTCATGCACACACACGGTGTAATTCCTAATATAGGCCTGTGCTTTAGAGATTTTTCTTGCTTTCTAGGTGGCAACCCTATTTTTTAAATGTATTTATTTCGACAGGTTTCATTTATTTCCCTTTCGCTTTACGAAGACTTTAGTACGGGTTCAGATGCTGCTATAAGTAAAAAAATATTTCTTGGAACACCTTTTGAAGTGTGGTAGGAAACATGACATGCGGAAGTGTCCGTAATACACAAACCCTATTTAGTCTGCATTACTAACCCAAGCCAAAAATGAAGCTCTAAGAAATCTGTGCTCAAGCTCAAGGAGACCCCTAAAGAAAAATGGGAAATCCGACATCTTAGTAGTAGATAAAATGCAAATGTTAAACTTCATTAAAACCTTCGAGGTAATTTGCAGACTTATATGCTTCGAGGAAATATCATTTGAAGTTTTTACAAGAACTGTTTCATTGTACTACAAGCATTTAAGTTATGGTATACATTGCATACTATTACATGAGGATTTAGACTTAAGCTTAAATACAATTTGGCCCAACAAACGTGCCTAATTAGGGCAAATTGGATTTTAACAAGGAAATCATGAAAAATGCTCAGCCTCTGCTACTATGTACTGTTTGTCAATAATAATTGTTGTATTGTCATAATGAATACTATTACGCAGGTTGATTTGCATAACGATGTTTACAGAGAAGAAGAAGTAGTTCTTTCTCAAAACACAGCAGCTCTTGTTTTCTATCATGTATCATTATCACATTATCATTTATTATATTAGCTCAGAGTAAGTTGCCAATAATGAGCAAGGTGCAGGTGCAGCCCAAACGGTAACTTACAACTATGCCAATCCAATTCTAACACACATCAGGAGTATTTATAAACCATGTATGTATATATATATATATATATATCTTGTTGCTGGTTTATCGTAAGTTAATTTTTAATTCAATATTTAGAGTCTAAATTTAAGTGCCTAACTGCAACAAATGCAAACTGCAATTACTCTACATATCATGGGCAAGGTGGCTATCTGCTACTATCGTCACTTGTAACTAAAAATTATAGTTTTTTGTTATCGTTGTAATTACCTATCTTCGGTGTATGTATGTCCATCTGAATTTATACAGGCTCTAATAGCCTTTAGGTTTCCGTTTAATTCATAGAATTCAATTGTATTAAAAAAATAATTTGTTAGTCGTTGCAAACTCAACTACTTAAACAGGTTCTATTTCATTTAGCATGCGTGAAATCACTTGAAACCCATGAGCTTCAAAGCTACACCATGCTATATTCAAAATGTATTTAGCCCACAGCGAGTAGACATCTCCTTAATCGGAATGACTGATCATTTTTTGCCACAGCAATAATAATCTGATGCTCTCTTTTTGGTAATGCATCACAGCTGCACAAGGCGAACATGATTATTGGATGATCTACGGAAGTAGCGTAAGTTTAGTAGAATACGCATACCTTTATAATCAAACGCCACGTTGGTTTGAATTGAAGCTACTGCTTAACCTTTACAGAATAACTTGTTGGATGTAATTACGCTAATTAAAACTAGCCAAAAGCTAGTGGAATTATATATCATATTATTGCTATCCTAAGAATTGTCTTACCGTCTCACAGTGCAAACTTTCGTTAATTGAAATCGCAGAGATGTTTCTCATAAAATTTATTAATCTTGTCAAGTTTTATGCCTTTTGTTGTGTAGGCTGACTCACTGAGCAGTTTACAATTAATTCTCATCTCAATGCTGGCATGCAAAATAAATTGCATTACGAAAGAACAACACACACTCAGAAGCCGAGTAAAGTGCAAAGAGCAGAAATGAGTTTGATCTTTCATTCACCCATTTTTATGCACGTGCAGCCCCCATAAAAAAGTTTCTTAGAAGTAAACCAGAAGAATACTAATGACAGTCTCATATACAAGTGCGACCTTAAAGCTTGAAAACGTAAAATGTTTTATTGTGAGCCAGAAAATGCGGAGCAGTTTTTGATAGATAAGAAAACCCCAGTTTTGAAACTCATCCTGGGCAAGTGTACACATGTTTAAGTGGGTTTGTCACATGACAAGTGGAAAGGAGTTGTCCGAGTCAAGCAAGTAATTTCACCTGACATCTGACAAAAACATTTTTACTTGCTAATCAGACGAGATTGAAAAAAGTTCAAACCTCATCCCTTCGTTTTGTATGTTTTGTTATCGCTTTCGGTTGGGAAGTAGGAGGTCGGTAAGCTTTTGAGCGATATCACCGTTTCTCCGAAATAGTTCACTTTGATACATCTCTACATGTATCATTAATGTGCATGTAAAATTACATACATACATACCTATGCACATGTGCATTCGTAATGCATGGTTAAATATGGGAAGGAAACGCTTGTCAAACCCACTTTGTAACATAATTATTTCTTAAAAATTCTTCCTAGAGCGAAAATCTGGTTCTAATCTTTACACTCGTGAAGGTTCTGCATTTATACATTAAAATTTCAACGGGGAATAAATCCGTGTAATTAGCAATTCACTATTACACGCTTCCGTGCCAAATTCATCGAACCAGATTCTCTAAAAACCCGGCTGGATGCCGTGTTTGTCGGCAAATATAGTTTACATAGAGAAATAGACGGATTCATTGTAATTGGACTGAACTGATTGCAGATGAGGTTTAACAAAATGGATACACTATATGCTAGTAGGTATATAACTATGTACATGTACAAAAAATAATCAACTGAGGAGATCCAGGAAAACTCTTTAAATCTCCTCATGTTAAAGTAGAGACTGAGTCTTTAGCTACTAAATGCACTTCATCAAGCCTTTTAGTCTTAATGAAAGGATTCAATTAGAATCTAATTCATGCCAGTCTCCTCTCTCTTTCTTCTCCAGTCACGTTTTGCTTTATCTCTTCCAACTTTCCTTTGTTTTTTCGTTGCCAACTACATAGATATACATATACAAGTGGCTCATTGATCCATTTACTTCTTTCTACTTTACTCGTCCTTATTCAAAAGAATTTCCTTGAACCTTAATCAATTTGCATTGCACGTGTAGTACAATGATCACTGCAGCATGTAAGCCTGGTTTTTGCATAAAATTCAATTTGTGCTCAACTTTTTTATGAAACTTTTTATGTACTTATTTTTCGCTAAAATATTTATAGCCATCATCAAGTTCAGAATTTTTGGCACAGCAAAAGCAGCTCTATCACTCTGTTTTATATGTAATATTCCTCCTCTTCCGGACTCCAGTGTTAGATTCATACTCTTGATTTAATTTCATTTTATCGGCTCATGAATCATTTCCCTTCATTCAGGCTGTTCTGTACTGAAAACCAGAACCCCCAAGTCAAATCTAATCTATAGCTTTGTAAAAACACGGAGAAGATGAAATGAAAGAGGTTGTCAACCATGCGGTTAAGTTCCCCTCTTTCCACAATAAATGAAGATAAAACGGATGTGATATATGTGTGCAGTGGCATCAGTTTCAAATCTCGATTACCAACCGTTTTGGACAGTTTCCAACGAACAATGATCCTAAAGAAAAGAAAATATATTTTTGAAGTGAGAAGAGGTAAAGGGAAGAAAATGCGAAAAAACTAACAAAAAGTAGTTATCATCACTGTATGGTTGTAGCAGCATATACTCCCTTTTGTCTAGCTCCATCCCCCTTTCGAAAAACGTCTTGGCTGTTGCAGGAAACAACGCGTGTAGTTTTTAGAGTTATACCGTATTTAGAGTTGCAAGTTTACATGCTACTAAAATGTGTGGATGATATGATGATGCCACATCTCTTCCCTTTTGTCTAGCTCCATCCCCCTTTCGAAAAACGTCTTGGCTGTTGCAGGAAACCTGTACATTGCTTTTGAAAGCATACCATAATAATCATGATACCAGATCCAATTCATTCAGCAGTTCAGCCTCAGCTCCTGCCAATAGCGTTATATGACATGGTTGCAGTTTTTACATTAATAATGCTTATCAGCAACGAAAACTAAAAAAGCGATCAAGCAAGTTTCTTAAAGTATCAAAGAAAGTTGGTGTAAATACAATGCTGTGATGTTGCTACTGAAGACGCTAAATTACCCTTACGTTACTCGTGTTCTTATCTAACAACCTGATTTTACACCTTTTTTGTCAACCCCTCCATAGGTTCCTGTGATATTTCTGGTCATTTTCCCCTTCAATCTATCCATGTAAGTGTGAAGATAACACTATTTTATTAAAATCAATGTCAGCATCTCGAAAAAGTATGGAGTTGCACAGGGCTTTTTAGGAAGAAAAAGAACTGCATCGGCTACCGTTTTACACGCATACATCTTTGTTAACATTTCTGCTGAAATTTATTAATAAACCTATTACATACCAGACAGTATTCATGCATACCTATATTGATATTTGGAAAGTTTTTATCAGGGAAATGTCTTTATTTCCATCTTTCCATTCAGGGCTTCACCAGCAATGAAAGAAACCACAAGAAAGTAGCAAGCTATCACGTTCATAATAATCCCGTCAAATGGAAATGGCAGTCCTTTCTAACGATACATTACCAAGCTACCAGTCCCATATTATACATAATAGTAGTGTGATGATAATGATGGATCGTGAATCCAAATTGCATAGGTTTCATCGTTTCTCATAGCATCTTGGCAGACATTGTAAAGGCTTATCTAGATAGACCTTTCAGCTAGTTGATTCCTGTGAAATTGCAATCATAAAGTCAAGTTCAATGCTGGATGGCTTCCTAAGTTTGAGCAGTACTGAAGAAAGTACGACTATAGATCGATATTAAATATCTACAAGCTAGAATGTGCTTTATTATTGCAAAGCAATAGAGTTCTAATTGATTTAACCTTTAGAAATCCGTAAAAATCCGCTTTGCATTATGCAATCTTATTCTAGCATGGCAAAGTCATATCTTATAAACTTTTCCATATCCGTCACCAATATCTTATCAATAAAATAACCTGCATCATGCATATAAAAATTTTGTTGAAGTTAAACTATGCAGGAGCAATAGAACTTGCTCACAATTATTGTAATATTCTGCATCATGAAACGTAAAAGGACTTCTTTTTAATACACCTTCAAAATTTCAAAATAGAAGATACGCGCATTTACAGATGTATATATATGGTTCTGTCCGTGATTTGCCCTTTAAAGTTCCATTTAAAACTGTTTTATGAATCATACCTAACCAAACTAATCCTTATCTTCCGTCATTTCTCCGTCAGTAAACTAAAGCATTCCTATACCCAAAAGTGTACTTACCAATGTGAGTTACCGTCTGTCTACAACTGGGAGCCAAAAAACTATCTCACGTCTTTATTGTAAACTACGCACATGACACGTTTTCCTATCTTTTATTTATATGAGGACAAGACATCTTGACACATAGGTCCACGCACAATTGCTGGCTGCGGTGATGAAAAACCAGCAATGTTATTGCCACGGGCATGCTGCCCATGTCGGCCTATCTATATCGTGTCCATTTCTCTTTGCTCAAACTCCTTCATTCTAAAAATGGTGACATTAACAGTTACAGCTTGGAGTATAATACTGCTCAAAGATATATTCCAAGCCAAAAATAAGCATTCTAATCAGAATTAGTCACCTGACGTTACAGGAGACGGAGACGACAATGCAATGAATAGAATGAAAGAGAGATTTTTGCTGTTATGAATTGAATGTCATGATTGTCATGTAATCTACGTGTTTAGTACGCAATTCCAGTGTCGCCTCCCAACATATACTCCCGTCTCCAGAAAGGGTTCTTGCTGCTAAAAAAGAAGTTTTGTGTTGGTTGTTGGACATGGGCAACCTCAGCTTGGGAATCTTAAGTGACCGGACCGTCTGAATGCCTTTTACCCATGCCAATATATATAAGGCTAGATTCAATTCTAAACAATGTCTTAATAGTTCACGGTCAGTGGAAATGTCACGTACCAAGAAGTGGGCACGAATGACCGAACAAAGCTAGACATAAGCATTACATTGGTATACGATATGTATGTACATGCGTTACATGTGTTAAACGCATAGGAACATAAGAAGCTGTACGACGACCACGGAAGGAAACCACATCAATCACGGAATACCTACACATTTCTTCAGAAACTCGTATGCATTTTCCACATATAACCATAAGAGTATGGTTTTCTTCAGAGAAAAGAGATTGGGATCAGGCACATTCACTGCACTTCCATTGAAACTTGCCTCTCATATTGTGCTACACAGCTTTATGGAAGGCTTGGTCAGATAGAATCAGAGCAAGAATCACAACAAAAATAAAATCCCTTTTCCTTATTTATTTCCTTGATCTCCGCTCAAATGAATGAGAACATTCTTAGTCCGTGTGTAATCTCTGTTGGATTTTATTATGTGTACATTTGCGGAAAGACTAGTACATATACCACCAAATAGAAAATTACAACAGTAATAAAATATGTATATGTAGCATTCAATAGAACTGTACTGTAACAGCGGAAATTTACCTTTGACTGGGCCACTCAGACCACAAGTCGTTACTTTTCCACATTCAGGTCCACAATAACTGTAAAGTCCAATATACCACCAAAGTAAGAAAAATGTACAGACATCCAAACACTATCACAATGTAATATCTTCACACAACTTGCACCAAATCCTATGTTTTCTTGTTTCCCATCACATTAAATATTACTGTTTTTCATCTACAAATGAAGAACAAATTCTATTCTTGTAACTGAATCAAACCGGTAAATTTACATTACGGGAACCAGCGTAGATATCATCTATGAAGAACAAAATTGAGTGTTGAATGAAACCATTTAAGGAAAACGAAGATGGACAATCGTCACAATTACAAAGATGAAAACCAGTTTGTTCTCAGGAGAAGATACTCATAGATGTGTCCTCACATTTGGTGCTATCGGTCCTGGAACCATTTCTGAACTGGACTGAAGTTCAAAGTATGTTATAAGTAAGCCGGTCTCTGAAAAAATATCAACTTTCATTCACACACACACACATTTTCAATACTGTTTTCAACATTTGATGTTTTCTCCTATCACATATTATGTTAGTTAGCAAATACACAATGTACAAAGTACATTTAGGCACGTAAGTGCCGATTACTTGTGAAAACCAACCGTGAATATGCTCACGTCTTTCAGCTTTCAACAAGCTTGAGAGAAAAGTACATCTGAAAATATAATTTTTT
>JAHZNG010003528.1:0-15958 GCA_027744375.1 Orchesellides sinensis
TTCGTATGTAAGACCTCCGCTTCTACCTGTATGCCAAACATGTGCTTCGGTCAATTCGTTTTTGAGTTATCGTGATCACAGACACACGTCAATGGTAATCACATAAAGCATCTTCAGCTTCGCTTTCGCTGCTTAATAAAAATGTGGTTTCACAAGACTAAAAAATCGTAGAAGAATCGGACTTATAACAGTCTTTTCTCCTGAGCCAAGTAGACCATAGGAGGTTTACGATTTATCAAATATATAGTTACCTAAATGTATGCATCTATCTGGTATATAACATACTCTGTACATGTATTAGAATGGAATTTTTATAACCAGATACGATTTTGGTAAATTCAGATGTAACAAAATATAGGCTCAAGCAGATGTTACTTTTTTTACAGCTTTAGGCCATTTATTATTACCAAACTGACAAT
Organism: Orchesellides sinensis; assembly: GCA_027744375.1. Lineage (NCBI taxonomy): Eukaryota > Metazoa > Arthropoda > Collembola > Entomobryomorpha > Orchesellidae > Orchesellides > Orchesellides sinensis. The sequence goes on from JAHZNG010003528.1 coordinate 420, forward strand.
TTCCAAGGGTTTGCAAATTGTACTTTTGATGGGTTTAGTTTTGCTCAGGGGGAAGTGCTAAAAATAAACGTAAACCAATCGAAAGGAAAACATAATATACATATATACACCTTTCCAGTTTATTTGCCTTATACAACATGTAAATACGAAACTAAATACCTAACAACATGCATACAACTCTAAATGCATGTTATATTTTACTGCAACCTCACATTTTCACAAAAAAAACGTTAAACTTACTGAAAACATACATACATCAATCCGTACATTGCAGCTAGGTTCTGTTTCGTTCTGAATGATTGAATGAGCGAGTAGCTTTTATGGCGTTGAGAAAGTGATGGATTTGTTGGCTGGATATGTGTGTGGATCTCCTCGAATCTAATCTTGTATTATATCCTTTCACATTAAAATTTAAGATTACCCGGATCTATTTCACGGAAATATGGTGTGTTTTATAAGAATGTGCAGTTTATGGTCACAAAAAATATTGCAGAGAGGCTGTAAAATACTGTCGGGCACGTTTTCACTTCCGAAGGGATACATAACACAGGACATTTTATATATATATGCATCCATTTCATGCATGTGTCGTTTAATACTGTGTCAAAATAACTTCTCCTTTTCTTTAAAGCCAAACAGCAGCAGCGTTTTGTTAGGTATGATGTCGTGTCTAGCAGAGTGTTAAAAAATCCTTCAGCTTCTTCATTTCTTTTGTAAGCCAAATATTTCCAGCTTGTGTTTGCACAACTAGACCGAGATTTCCATGAATTTTAGATTTACCCTTGGAGTTGTAGTATAGTAAGTATATCGATACGATACAACCATTTCTTACCGGCCTAACTCTCTTCCGTACCCTCGCTCATATAGGCATGGGTGGATTTAGTAAGAAAGAGTGTAAAACAAAGTCTATGGAGAAAGTCTACTTTTTCGTAGCTTTGTTACAGCATCCAGCATATAATTTAGTTGACTCAGCTGTATCAAAATCATATGTATGTATACAGATTTAGAATAGGAATAGGCTATATATTTAGCCTAGCATACACCCCCTAATCGTTCTATCAGGATAACTTACATATATCCAGTGTTCGTACGTGGTACTTGGTACACAGTGGATCCTAATTCAGCATTGTAAACGGGGCTCATTCTTAAAATTTGACTCTCCTAAATGGCAGGCGTAGGCTTTCATTCATATATTAGGTTGTAGTTTCTCTATGCATTGCATACTTTCACCTCACATAACGAGGCACAAAAAAATTATACACCATAGTATACATTTGATAGCTTCGCTTGCATTTATTTAATCTGATATATCTTTAATACTTTAATTTAATATGCATGATGCATTGATTGTTTGTTTCATTCGTTGGCGACTATGCACGAGATAATTGTTTTAATACACTAGCTGTGTTTTGTCACAAAGTGATGTTTCAAACTCAAGGTTAGAACAATTATAGTTATTTATAGTTATGGTTATGCTACGTTCGCATTTCCAATTATATACATAATATTGTTGGTTTTAACTTATAGCCATGTTGTCATTTATACAACAGCATGGATGAATGAAACGAACTTTAGCTAAATTGTATACTATGTAAAATACAATCTAGCATTTAGCATTGTTTTTGTGAATGAAGTTTTTAGAGGTTTTGTTTACAAACCACTTAGTTTCGGTTCATCTACTTGCTAAACATCTCATGTTGATATCACTTTGTATGTAATTACTTCCTATTTTTCAGTCTCAGATGCAGTGTTTCGGAATTTAACTTGTGTTGAGTCCAACTGCATTCCTCTTTTGTCGTATAATGTGCATACATGTGTATAATACTGCAAACAAGCTTCAAAAGACATGCGTTATTGCTGCCACCCACGCAAATAGATTCAAATGGAAGCAATAATAGCATTCTTTAGTGTATATTGTAATGAAAACGCGGCAGAGTACTTCTTTTAAGCAACTTCTCACATTATAAGTCAGAAAGACGTTAAATTGTTGATGAGCGTTCGTTTCTCGTAATAAATTCATGGATTTGTCCATTCATACACGAAAAGAAGAATACTTTGTTTCAAGTACGCTTAACTGCCATGCATAGATGTAGGTAAGAAATGAGTTTTGCATTGCATTGTTTCTTAATTTCACTAATAATAAAGGCTTTACATGCCTTAAATTTGAGAAATTTTTAAACTGACAATACAATCAGCGTAAAAACGGTGAAGTCCAAGGGACGACTTGTATTTTTGTTGTTTTTAGCATATGTAAATGTAGCTGGGTGGTTTACATTTCCTATTTAACTTGTCCAGCAGTGCTTGAAGTAAATATCCCTTTAGCATGATAGAATAGGTTTACTAATGGATCCCTCTCATAATTTAATTGCATGATATCTGACTTGACCTCCAAGCAAGCGAAACGGCTACATATATGCAACCCACGCCGGTTTTTAAACCTTTAGTTTCACTAAGGCTATGCTGGAAATGTATTCGTTACAAAGCATATAATGTCATGCGTCGTAGAATTTTTAATATCGTTCATAAATCCTGAGTGACCAATTAGCGTTGGATGACATGTGTATCTTCTCAAATACCCATAAATCCTGTCTAATAGTAAAGCTTGTCATTACTGTCACGGATTTGTACTTAATGGGAAATGACGGCCTGGCTACGAGTTTTAATCACATACTACATGCATACCTATCTACATTTGTAATGTATGTAATTGTTGTTAGTGGCCGAAACGGCTTTCAGATTCTTTTGTAGTTAACATATGCTGCTAGTCATACTTAATACTTGTATTATTTCACTTGGCACATACCCTCCTTCATCAGCCAAAAAAGGAAGTTAACGTACAACATGTTATAGAGGAGGGTTTTAAGGTGTGATGAGCTAGAAACATGATGGAGATTTTTTTTAATGTTTAGGATTTCATTTGAAATTCATGAGGAGATGACAAGCGACGAACCACAAAGACGCTGCATTTTTTATTCATGTTGGCGGGGAAAGGAAGATTAGGTAGGATCAATAACCCTTAAATACTTTGACTTTTACCTTTTTCTCCCTCTACGTGTGTTATTGTTATATCACAAACCAGCAGCTACCAATTCTCGTCTTCTTCATCACCTAAAAGGCAAAATTATAAAGGTGATTCCTCCACGAATTCAATCCATATTTGAGCACAGGGATAATCTAGGTAGAGCTGGTGACTGAGTACGTCTAAGTAAATGCCAAAACTAACCGGTGTACGATTAGGAATGCAGCATGGGACAAATGTGCAAATGAATGAATGAAATGTGCCGTACCAATAAAATCGAATGAATGAATGAAGCGAATTATATGAATGAATGGGAAAGACATGGTATAAAAATAAAAGCGTACATCATTGCAATGATGATAATAGGTATGAACCACAACCCAAGTCAAAATTTGTGATGGGGAAGAAAGGGGGTTGTTTACTGGTGTAGGCTGTGCGGATTAAGCATCAGCGACCTGCATAAGTACAAAACTAAAAGGCATGCAAGGCGACAATATTTATCTACAACATAACATGTCTGAGTTTTAGGATGATGCTGTGTATGAATGTAAGAGGGCTTTTATTGGTACCATCATATCATATATACATTCTTTTCCTTATGTGAAAAATATCTCTCTTTCCATATTTGACATTCCCCATGCTAAAACGCTTCTACCATCCTTGTCATGTCGTTCCTGCTGTGTGTGCTTATGAATGAATGGATGGATACATTAACTGTATCGTGCATGAGTGGTTTCGGAGAGTGAATGAATGAATTGAAAACATGAGCTATGGAAAAAAAATGAATGAAGGAGAATTATGTAAAATAGTTTCATTTCATAGAATCATCAGCATGAGCATATTTCTACTCCCTAATTTACAAGGTAATTCTATTCCATTTAGAGACGCAGTGCATACAATGCATTATAAAGTGGAAGGTATGCACCACACATAAAGACTATAGAAAACTGAATATTTTTCGACTCATTTTATTTGCATGTAGCGCATTACAAGGAAAAGCCCCAAACTGTGGCTTATGGTCATGGATAATGTATAGACATGTGAACTCCATTATCAAAAAGTGATGTAATAACCATATATAGTCTTCTGTATGTATTTTGCTGAATGATCATATTATAATTACTAATGCACGCCTCACTTATAATCTATAATCTTCATTTTGTCTTTAAAATACATAAATCAAAGCTTAGCTCAGGTATCCTTTAAATTCGATATAATAGTACAAAAGCATATTTTATTTGCAACAATTCAACTTTAAAATATGCAACAAAAATGTAGAGAAATATTGTATGTATAAGTAAGGTATTTAGATAGGTCTGTAAATTCCAAAGGTGATAAATAATTATTGGGGTTTTGTCTTTGAGGTTGAATACATTCAAAAAGTCGCTCGAATTCCTGGTGTTTCTTTTGTTAGTTCAAGCGAACGTTACTAATTTCAATGCAAACTTGTACAAACAGTTTTTATTGAATTCAATCTGTGGTATATATAAAACGATTGTTAAAAGTAGATGAAACTTGCACCAAAATTATTTTTTGCCACGACGAATGATGAACTTTAGCATTACTTATTTCATGAATTATATTGGATTTAATACGGGCATGTGACGTGACTATATCGTAGGCAGTTGGATGGCAATGAAACAACAGATTTTTGGCAGAGATACAAATAAATAGATGGTCGGTGATAAAAATGCAAACTTATCACAGCAATAATAAATTTGATTTTTTTCAGCTTTTGAATTCTATACGCTTATAGTATGCAGCTCTCGGTTTAGTATCAAATTTCAGCCAAACCAAAGTATTTTACAATTCACCAAATGTTAGCATGCAACTTTGATAATATCCGTAAAAATAATATTCAGAAAACCCATGCAGTCTGCTTGATTGCATGACATGACTGCATCATCAGATCTCATAGACATTACAAGAGCAAGTGGTATCAAAGAGAAAATAAAAATACTACAACCTCTTCAACCATATGCTCATTTTCAATCTCAACTGGCAAAAGTCGCTTTTTAAACCTTATCACCAAGTTCAAAATGAATAGGTATTAAATTGGCTAGCACACTGTTTAAAGTTATGAGTCAAACTTGAAAAACTGAGATATGATGTTTTAAATGTTACGTAAATATCCTTAATACACTTACAATAATGATTGAAAAAGTAGCTGAAGCAAAGAAAATAAAACCACAAATTACCTAAGGATCTTCACTTTTCATTAAAAACAATATTGCGTGAAAGGAAACACAGGGTTGGAACATTTAAGTTATCGTATTTAAATACCTGTGTTTCATCTTCGACAATCAATAGAATACAGTCATCATGCATTGACTGCCTTAAAACAATATAATTTATTTTACATATCAAATGTCACGAATGATAAGGCTGACGTATTTAGTTTAACGTAAAATGTTTTATACCGGCTACCGAATCGTTTCCCTAATGTAGTCTGTCCCATTTAAATGTTTTTGTTATTCGACAGAGTATGGGTCGCTTTTGAGATAACGAGTTATCTTCACACAATCAGTCAATACCCTTTCCCATTGAAAATCTTCCTTGTACAAACATCAACATACATTTATGACTTTTGCATTTCATTGAAAAAATAATCGAATCCAAAACTAAATTTAGGAAGTGCTTTTTTTCAATAAACCGTAAATGTAATCGTTTAAACGCTACATCAAGTTATTAAAGCAATTTCTCCAGAATTTCCATCTAGCACCTCATCTATTTCGCTAGAATATCAGTTGGTAAAAGCAAACTAATCAGCAAAAACACCGGCAATTCACCTTATACTTTTGAGCAACCGTAAAAATGAATGTATGTATCGGAATAAAAAGGTTATCAATCATATATCCCTCTTGTAAAACCAACGCTATTCAGAAGATAGATATTAAAATTCTCATCATGTCATCTCAAAAACTAATATGTTAACAACATATTTAACCAACATAATTTACGTGATTCCTTCATTACAGATCTTGTTGTGCAAAAATATTAAATTGAGGCACATCTTACATTTTACCAACGTTGCTAGTCATATTCTAAACTTAAATCTTTTTAAATGCTGCCTATGTTGTTCTGCGCTTATATGCAATATTCAGTAACTTAAATTACCTAAATAGTAATGAATAAAAGTAAGGTTGTTGATTATCTGAATGACAGTTCCAAGAAGAAACTGTATGTAAAATCCTCATCGTTAAATCATTTGCAGTTTATATTCACTGTTAATGTGTGTGTTTTCAGCTTTGTATTTGTACGGTTCGATATATGTATCGCAAATACCAACTCATACTTTAATTTTCTACTTGGTTTAAATGTTTAGATTTGATCGTACTTTTAAAAACATGATCAGCAAATGTGTCTGTGTGTTTGCGTTATAAAGAATTTTCATATATTTGTATGCTGCAAGGAAGTGAATATCTTCTGGTTTTACATGAAATATACCATACCATATTACGTAGCGGTACATAATTTGAACCACATAACAACAACACTCTGTAAAATATACAGGATCTGGTTTAAATGCTCATCGCTCATTAAAAATCACGAGCCACAGTCAGCAGAAAACGGCCAATTTCACAAGTTCTATGAAGAAGGCTAAACTTTTAGAGAAATGCATCCTCCTTGACTTATACTTTGACATGCAAAATCTATTCCATATTATTACTAACGCGTTTGTTGTTGGTTTAGTCGTTGGGACAAAGTTGTAAAGATATGTATTTTTCAACGTTGCGTTGTGAGAACTGGTTCTGAGTTGTGGGAGTTCATATGTAGGTATGAGCAAAAGATGTGTATACACAAAGTATATATTGTAAATGTAAACGTGCGATGTGATATAAGGGAAATAAAGAGACTTTAAGGCAACCTATGTTTTTCGTATCGTAGCCAGAGCTCATAAAATCCTCAACTTGCCTTTTACAGGTTGACCCCTATTACGCTACTGCTTAAATAAGTACTTATGTTAGCATAAGCAAACCCCAGCTTAGTAAAAGCATCCGGATACACTTAACGTACTCTCTATCCTTCTCATCTTCACAAAAATTCATGCATTTGCTTCTATCTCTTATTCTTCGTTGTTTCAGTAAGATGCAAGAGTAGCGTTTACGAAAAAGGAACGGTCGTCATACTGCATGCATATATATGTACACGCTGCAATGTTGAAGAAGATCCAAATCCCTTCTTTAACCAGGCAAAGAAACTCACGTACAACACCCTAAACTCTAAGAATTCTTCCGCCATTCAGTATGCCTCGTTTCAATTCATATTTTCAATCAGCTTCAATAAAAAATTTAAAAAATTACACTTAAAATGACACTTGTCTGATAGAGGATAAAATTTTGAAAACATTATGTTCAGTCACCACCCGTGAAGGTAGGCTATGGGCCTTGGGGAAGATCGATGAAGAAGGAACTAGTTACTGATCCTGAAGAGTCAGCCCATATGCTTAGATCTGGGTATATTATGCTTCATACCTCAACATCACTGTTTTACCTTAGACAAGACCATTCTTTTTACACAATTCTACATTCAAGTTGGACTTCTAAAGGAGAAAAGAGTTATCCCTATTCCTATCTTAGCTTTTTCATCCATATATTACAAGTATTGAAGCACAAAACCGTGTGTGGTACAGTCAGGCAAACCACTTTACGTTACAGCTAAAGGTATTCTTCCCCACATATTACATGGAAAGTCTAGGTATCTCAGAAAAACTGTGTAAGTCTAGAGAGCTCAATTCAGCTAAAACTTTTTCTTCTGAATGGAATGAGGATGGGGGGTTGGGTGGCCGTATTTTTTGGTTCACTACTGCTCCTACTCCTGGCATATACGGCATGATATCTACCGTATATCGCACAGCATGCCATAGTGTCAATGTGAAGCAAATCCTTTCTATTATATTGTGAATTGTACCATACCATGCTAATGATATTCTGAATGTTTCTTCACTACTATCCTTTAAAAACCAAATGGAGCTTCTAGCATGGCTTAGATCGTTCGCTACTTGTGACGTATCCTGCTCCCGACTCCCGACTCAAAACTGCTTTTGGCAATAATAAGAATAAACACTAAAACAAATGCAAAACTGAAGTGAGAAGGCTCATTTTTACCATGTAATTTCTCATATAATACCGAATAGGCTTTGATACCTTAAAAACTATTTTGATTGTTTTTGTTTAAAGATTGAAATAATAACTGATTGCTAAACGCCATTATATGTAGATCTGACTGCATTGTAATAGACTGTCCAAAGTATTTAAATATGTTGCTGGATAATTCCACATCATAAATGCAACAAAAATTCGGTTCGTTGAATCCCAATCAAATGAAGAGTTTACACTGTCTAGCCAGTCCTTTTGTTATTGTCTTGAGTCCCAAATTGGCTTTAACAGGTTATTTTAACGCATCAATAACATCACCCTGATACATAGCAAAATTTAGTAATTCACTTTTGCACCTTAGTTTGATATAGGTAACTGGTGGAAGGAAATACATGAAACCAACATCCAATGTACGTAGCTGTTCTTACACCTGCCGTACAGTTCCCATACTAAGTTAATGTGGTAACATAATGATTTCGGGTAGTCTATATTCTTTTTCCCTTCATGGATTTCTCTCATTCGTGTCTTTCTTATTTTATTCAAGAAAAAAATGTGTACACTCCTGTCTTGTCGACCTGCTGTCGTGTTGTTGATGATTCTCTGCTGGCTAAATTCAAAAGAAAAGCTATAAAACTCAACAAAATAGATGATGTTATAGGTGTACCTAACACCATACAAAATCTTGAATCAAAGCTATACATTCATTATAAAGTTTCCGTATGTAACGTCTGAAAACGTTTTAAGCACTCAAGCATAATATTATATATGTTACATTGTTTATACACACCTCTGATATATTATATTTCGACCATTTAAATAAAATGAAATAAGACTTGATTTCTGCTTTTGCTTCATACTTTTAATAACATTACAGTTGGTTATATGGAGCCACCTCATCTTCATCATCATTCTTTAATTTTTTTATTTCAACTTGAACTGCTCCGTTTTCATTCACATCCTCGTATTTAAAACTGGCTTGCTTCATCTTACAAAGTTCTATGCTTTTGCTTGATACAGGAAAGGTATATCTACCAAAACTAGGTATGTGCTTTCTGCAGGCCTCTTCGTAACTGCTTCTTCAAGAGTCTTTGACGATGATAAAAGTACACACACACACATTTAGCTCATCATCGACAACTTCTGGTTCTCATCTCATCGCATCTTCTTGTGAATGCTCTTGTACAAGCTATCCATACATTGGTATAAATGATCTGCATATAATCATATCAACTGCTATAACTGGTAATGAAACAAGTTGAGTTTTGAACCTTCCCATTTCCTGTCCACACATGTAGATACATACATACATAAAAACATAGTCTTTCATCAAGCCGTGCCATGTAAGCAATAAAATAAGGGATGTGTGGAATGAGCTGTATATTACAAAATGAAAAACATCTCTGTATACAGAACTCTCCGTGACTATACACACACAACATTATATTCAGGATTTCTTATATATGAATGTAGGCTCACACGTTTAATACTTTCTTTGCAACAATGTTCAAACATACATACAATTTCTGAAAGCAAGCAAAACGATCAGGAGTACATACAATATCCTGCATGGAACCTTACTAAAAAGTTGCTTCTTCTCCTAATGTACAGCTATGTGAATAGCAAGATCCCATCATAATCTTCATCAGCAGTATATCATCGCTATACCAGCCCCATCAGGCATCATACATACTCTTGTCTCTAAAAAGATGTGTCAGATGTGTGTGTGTGTGTGTACCTATATGCGTACATAAAACTCATGAATTGAATGCATGCATGAAGCAGGTTTTTTTCCCCAGAGCTTTTCTTCTCTTCACATATTTAATGAAACACTGATATCATACCTTTGCACAATGGGTTAAGATTGACTATTTGAGCATGCATACACATACATTTCTAAAACACTTACTATTATGTAGGTATATGATCAAAGAAGAGAAAAACCAAAACGCCTTGTAACATGACATTACCTACGCTGTACTGTACATAGTACCTCTTCTCCTTTTTTACATTCATAGACCAAAGTGATGGTGGTGGTGAGAAGCAGAGTGGTAAGCTATATACGTTACTGCATGCATACAAGGATTCTCACAACTTGTCTTGAGAATCGGTTCGGGTGGACGGAAGTAAAGGCTGCAAGAAAGCAAAGCAGCAGGCTCTACCAGCAAAGGAACGGACGGATGGATGGAACAGGCAGGAAAGTGAAGAAGTATAATATTTTTCGTCTCTCTTACTCTTTGCATGCAGGAAAGGCAAGAGAAACAGCAGCAAATAATATATATAATAGAAATATAAGTAAGAAAGTAAAGAGTTGTGGAGATCCCGTGAATTTTTGCTAGAGCAGTATAAAATATAAAGTTGGCCCTATGTGTATATACTTACGCTCATGTATATACATATATTGCATTGAAAAAACTGAGCTGCTGAACTGAATGTGTGAATGTAGTAGTACCAGTAGCACATATAATGTTTTACAAAATGCTCTTCTCTTCTGCTTTTCTGGAGTTGTGAACGAAAGAACGAGGAACACAGTGTGTTTGCCAGAGAGTCGAGTGAGGTTCCATGCATTACATGGTGTGAGTGTGGATTGTGAATGTTGTATGTGAGTGGAAGGTGAGTATAAGGATTTGGGAACGTAACGTAATGTAATGGGTAGAGCCTTTTTTGCTATGTAGAATTTTACATTGTATGTGTTGGTATAGAAAGCACAGTAAAAAAGCTGCTCTTTCAATACTTGCCAAACTCCTTCATTTGCTTCTCCAGAAAACATAGGACTCGCAGAGCAGAGTGGTCTACATGTGAGCATTCGGAGCTCCAGTAGTTCCTTTTCGGATTCACTCCTGGTTGTGTGTGTTGCTGGAGAATGCTCTGAGACGACGAATGAGAAGGGCATAAGAATAAAGGAGAGGAGAATAAAAAATAACAATTTACAAAAGGATTTTTAAAAAAATATTGCATGCGAACCCATTTAACTTTGAACATTACAACTCCAGAGGGAGTGACATCACAAAAGTTGTTTTGAGAATAAGAGTTTGAATATTTTGTCAGTCTTTGCATTCTTAGTGTTGGGTTTCAATAAAAGTTATGATACATAATAAAAGGCGAAAATTGGAGAAGATACGATATTATCAGTTTGTGTTTATTTCTTCTGTGTGCAGTGAAGACGTAGCCTTGTGAATGCAAAGAGGGAGTGACATCACAAAAGTTGTTTTGAGAATAAGAGTTTGAATATTTTGTCAGTCTTTGCATTCTTAGTGTTGGGTTTCAATAAAAGTTATGATAATAAAAGGCGAAAATTGGAGAAGATACGATATTATTAGTTTGTGTTTATTTCTTCTGTGTGCAGTGAAGACGTAGCCTTGTAAATGCAATCAATATATTTCTGTTTGTGTGTGTGTTTAGATATGTACAAGTGCATATAACAATGTACAAGCTTCTCCGTCTTTTGTTTCATGTATTGGAATTGGGATCAGTTCTGTGATTCTTGGAGCTAGTACCGGAGCACATTTAAAGTATTCCTGGGCTAGTTTACACACTTTTTGTTTTGTTCTGTTATATAGTGTTTGTGGATGTCTTCCTGTTAATCGTGCGAAGCATTGTCACTCACTCAACAAGCGTCCTTTTTGTCATGAGCTCCATCACCAAAATTGTTTTTCATGTATGCAAGAAAAAATCCATATTATGAATGAAATACGGCATGACTGAGATACATGTTGTGCATTACCTTCCTACGTGCGATGTTATGCTTTGCTTCTTCAACTTCAACATAACATCTTATAAACTGTGTAGTAGATTTTTATTTTTGTGAATGCCAAAAATAATCAAATATTTTAAACAAATATAATAATTATTTAAAACGTTTAAAACTCCATTGTCTACACAATACACGTAGTTTTACACCTAAATGCGAGGGTTCCGTTCAATCATTGCAACGCGTTTAAAATTTTATCTAATTGATGAGTAATAAATACTACGCGGTACATATACCTGCATTCTGCATCAGCATTCTAAACAGATTGTTTCAATTCACTTTTAAAGTGAAGGAAGGCAGCATTTTTATATTCAGTGGCTGAAAACGACAATCATCTTGAGCACCTACTTAAAACGGAAAGGGGATTCTTTATCATTTTATGCTAGTTCGACAGCTACTCCTACATAATGTTAAGGGAGGATGAATTCCGAGCTTTATAAATCAAGGATACTTTGTATCTCTGGACATGCGAATGGAAAAACTGTAGCGAAACTATTACCACATCATGTCACCATGCCAGGATGACTATGAGGTGTAAAATGGTTCAAGTCCCGATTCTGGTTTAGCTTCTGGAAAAAAAATCTACGCTAGTCTTTCCCTTTGCCACGCTACATAACATTATGTTTGTTATGGGTAGCATACATCCTTTAAAAAGTTTTTAGATACGTCAAGAGATTAATTAAATTGCGGTTTGCCATGCAAGAAACAATTAGCAGCTAAGCCTGGCAGCACAAAGGAAAAATTCGGTACAGCTGAAAGATTAAAATACTTTGTCAATGCGATTAGCCCTCAATAAGTATCCAAAATAGTCCAAAGTAAAATATAAAATCAATCTACATCCGGGAACTTTTTATACATATAAAAGAGCATCCATGAAGAGAAAAAGAATATTGGAAAGTGTTTGGGGTGAAAGACTGAGCTTTCCAAATGGTAGCAGTCCAAAGGACAATATTCCAAGGATAGAACTGCTACTACATCCTATTCTCTCATTTCTTTACAATGACAGCTGGCAAGTGGCAACTGGAAATAGATAAGAGTGATTTTGAATGTAATCAAAGTGATACGGATAAAATTGAAGAAGACTATCATAGGAAAAACGAAAGGTGTTACAATAATAATTATTACTACAACTGCACAAGTTGTTTGGAAACCAAATCTGTTCAAAAAACTGTAGCAAGACGAGGCCTGATCACGTAGAAATCGTAATTGCTGCACCGTCAGCAACCTCTCCTTCATCCCTTTACAGTCCCTACTCTTCATCATTACTCCTTCCACAGTATCCGCCACAACCCTTCCAACAGCTACAAGTTGAACCACCCCCGCATCTTCCGCCACGGAGACGGTTCGACATGACTACGGATGAGTCTCAAGAAGAGTAAGTTGATCATCTTACACATCCATACCTCTTTACCTATCTGTTATACCTACAGTTTTAGTGCAAACTTGACTCTAAAGGCAACTTACAACTGAGATTACACTTCCATTACTATTCCCATAGAATTCTCCTGCTTAGAAAGATTATCCGATGGGCAAAACTTTTCAGTTATTTAAGTCTGTGATATATTTCTCGTTAAATGAAACAAGCATAATATTTTACTATGAACATATGTGTATATGTGTCATATATACTTTTGACAAAGCAAAGGCATTCAATCACTTTTGGTTACAATGTGAAACTGTAGTTTCAACTATACGTCATGATCTACCAGACCTTTTGTGAAGCTTGATTCATTTAGTCAGTCAAGGTTTCTTCAAATATCTAGTTTTGAAATCCACTGTCTGAAACTTGATGATAAAAATCACGACACATTATATACTCAACGCGAACAATATCAGTTATAAGAATAATATTCCTTTAATTTTAGATGGGTACATGCTGTAGCATCCTCCAACAGCATCCTTATACTTATCGCAGAAATCAACTAACGATAAGGGAAATGGGATGAGAAAATATTTCTTTGATATGAATGCTGTGTATTTAGTTTATTTATCAAAAAGGTACATGGTACTATACTTCTCTCTCTCCATGTTTGTATATTATCTTTCATCAGACAGTATATCACAATGAGCCATAAATTAATCGGGTTAAATTTTCTCATTTTTATGATTTGGTCGGCATTTCTTGATAAAAGAACAAGTTTTTAATTCTTCTTTTTACCAAGAATTTTATTTTATTACACAACTGTCATTTGCAAAACCTAGTTAAGCTAGAGAACTGTAAAGTATTGTAATCTTTTTTATTGGTAGGAATACATGTACCACCCAATAATCCAACATGCGGATATTATGTTTAAAGATAATAATAATTAGCAAGAGTATATATGGAACAATAGTTTTAGGTCTGCACATTCTTGAAATCATTAGTAAAAGCAAAAGTACGAGGTTACTATCATGTGTGGTAATTCAAATCGGTGCTTTTGCCATATCGTATGGTAATCTGGTGAATTTACAACTACTTTGAAACCATAAGTCATGTTCTAGACATTAAATTAGACGTAGATTAGATTAGTAGACGTTGTAAACACAGACACACTGCCAAACAGAATAGTTCTTCATGGCGTGTTATCGGAAAACTTGGGACGAAATCTTAGCGGATGTCGACGTCTGCAGGAAGGAGGTAATCTTGTTAGGTCTTTGAGATTTGATCATTAACTGACGACAACCGTTCATATAATAATATAGCTTTTCAAGTACAGTCATTTGTAAAAGTACAATGCATGAATTGAAGTTAAGAAACAAAATCAGAGTTTGATTTAGTTATTAGCACCGACTGTTTTTTGTGGCTTATTACGAACTGAACTTTATAGTGCAGCCTTAAAGAAATTCTTGACTTTCCTATTAGCAAAAGTAAAGTTAAGTGCTTTAAGGATAAAAATAAAAACTTAAGTAAAGTACTAATAAACTTTATGAATGAGTTTTTGAAAATTCAATTAATACATGCATCTTGTCATGTGCATAAGCAACTTGTAAATTTTACTGTTAAAAATAGTATAAACTACTGCTCTTAGTTCTCCTGTAAATAATTTAGTTTTTCTATTTATTTACTGTTATGCTGACATTGCTTCTTGTACATTATTGTGTTTATTGTAAATAATAATAGTAAGTATAAAATTGATATGATTTATTTGCATAGGTACCTGGGTGCTCAAGCCTTCAAATAAACATTTTAAAATGCGAATGTTGTGTAAGCGTAGGACTGAAGACAGTGTTAAAAATCTGTTTGATTCGTCCTTCCTTTTTCGTGACGCAGTGACGCACATTCATTCATAAATCTGATTGCACTAGATTTTATCTCTGAAAGCCGATGCCGATGATACTCTAAGAGTGATCTTTCTGCAGGCATATAGAATTCATTTTAAAAACAGTTGACAAAAAGTGACAGGATAAAACAGACAAAATCTTTTTAAAAAGGCTGGCTAGACTTGTTGAGCTTTACATATTTGGAAGGTGTAACTTTAAAACGCACATTAATGTGTCATCTAAAGAGATACTGTTGATCTTCTTGAGATTTGTTTAAAATGGAAATACAAGAGATTTTATACATATTTAGTATTCATGCGTAAGTAAATCGTGGATCGATGAATCCTTTTGTTTAAATAGATAATGCAGAAGTATAATATCATACCCAAGCATTCAATATAAGAGGGTTAACTTAAGGAGTACGAGTCGGGTC
>JAHZNG010003529.1:0-13814 GCA_027744375.1 Orchesellides sinensis
AATCATCACTGTTCCTTTTTATAACGCCTGGTTTAAATTAGATAGTCTGTGACTTTCCTTTTTCCGGAATTAAGTAACCCCTCCAACACTAACTCAACTCTTCACTCTCTCTCTCTCTCTCTCTCTTCATCCAAACACTTATTTTCTCAGAAAGTGTTGCCAGCCTTCTAACAACACGAATGTCTGGTATAGCGACGATACAATAATGGAATGATGCCTTATGGAAACGTAAATGGTAAAGTTTTTTTATTGGTCAAATATGACACAAACTGAACAAAGGTATCAAAAGTTTGAAGAGCTAAAAGTCATGAAAAAATCTAGTTTGGCTTGGTTACTTTTTCCCACGTTCGGAGTTGATGACAAGTTGTCAGTAAATCCCACAGGAATTAACTATACACTCTAAGTATCCCCTCTCCATTTCTCTTCTGTGTGTGCGTTGAGAGATGGAAGAAGTTAGGCTGTTGGGTACTGATGACGTTGAAACTCAAATGGTGATGTACACTCTTCGACCTGTGGAGGAGTACAAATAATATAATTTATAGGATCAAGGGATTATTTTGCTCCACTCTGGCATATTTTACTTTCTCCCAAGTCCATATTGACAATGCCATGCGAAGGCTAGAAGTAGTTCATCGCACAAATTGTGCGTCTGAAATGTCTGTATTATTTTGCGAATCGGGCTTTTCTATATTTATCAGCAATATCAAGGCATATCAATGACAATGACCAAGTTTTTACTTTGATGACAAAAAATCGATTTGTAAACGGTAATAATTTTGTGTTATTATGTTGGCTACATAAATGAAGTTCATGCAAGTAGGCTATATGTACATGCCTAAAGAACTCCAGTTTTTTATGCTATGTATGCATGTCTTTTACCTGTTTAAACCTCATGATATTACATTTCAAGCTTCAACCTACATATTACATATTAGTTCCACCCCACAGAATATCATTTCCTCTCTCCCGAAAGGTACAAACCACAGTTTTGTATTAATCAATTATTAACAAGGAAATGTATAGTAATACATTGCAATAATGTTTTGTCGGTGAAACATGAAAATCGAAACTTTCACCGATAAACATCATTTGCTATTTTATCACTTGTATTAAAATACTCTTTATGTGCATTTTACAGCATACCCTATGTAAAAATGCACATTTCAATGTTACATTTTGCTTGCGATTGTAAATACAAATTACTTAACCCAGATACATCTGCGTTCTGTATTGTCAAATCATACAATGTTAATTTGCTCAACTTTAAGACTGGAATAGTGAAGGCTGGCCAATGTGACAATTGACAAATAAGAAAAAATATACTTCTTATGTTTTAAAAGTTATGCACATTTTGTTGGGGACGCACCTTTTTCTGCAAGTCACTTGTTTTCTCTCCATGTTATATGTCTGCCAACAACAGCTTTCTCTTTTTCTCTTCCCAGAAGAAAAATGGTAATTTAACACCCCCAGATAAATTGAACAGCATATTAATGTTGGTTGGTGAGCAGCAGCACTATATATTTATCCAAGCGAGCTAGTAGAAGCAGCGTTGACACCACACTGCGAACTGGCATTCAACTCGTTTACCAAGACAAGTTTTTACCTTCTGGGTTATAAGAAGCAGTAGCATTGCCCCATACCACTACACCAACACAAAGCGACTACTCCAGAATAGGATGTGCATAGTGATATTATATGGTGTATGTTTGATACGTGCGTTATTGACTCTCATCCAAGCTCCGAATCATCTTCCTTTCTCTTTCTCTCTCTTAGCAAGCATATAATAACATGTAGTTAAAGGGTCTATGAGTAAGTAAGGGAGAAAGTTACATATTATAAAAACCAGCAAATAGCACGTCGTGAAATAAAGAGAATCACTTAACAGATTTCATACTGTATGTGTGTATATCTCCAGCGTAGTATATTCTTTAACTAGTTAGTTACTTTTTTTCGCTTCTCACATATAATAATACAACATAAAAACACACGGATGGAAAGAGAGAGAAAAAGAATGAGCTGTGCATACCGAATGGCAAGTTTATATGCTTGTTGTACAGGAATCGAAGCGACGCCATTGGGCTTAGAAAGCAAAAACATTCACTTACAATCCGGTAAAAGTTGTCTTGGGAGAAGTTATCCAGCAGTTAAAAGACTGAGGCTTGGAATGAATCAACCCATTTCTGCTCATCAGTTCTTGTCTACAAAGTAATAGTAAAAAGTATTCCCATGCAATAACATGATGCAATTAAATGAGATATTACATACATTTAATGGGTACGTTAGCTACTTTTAGTTTAGGTCGAATTCCGCGTTTTCCGTAGGAGCAATGTTTTTCTTTGCCTTGGACTAATAAAGCTATTTAAAGGAGACTGCAGTAGGGGCAGGAGAAATCATGAACATAAAAGTTTACAATCTGTCTTGTTAATTGTACGCAAAAATTTCAAATATTTGTTTGTTCTTGAGGATTAAGTGCTTATGGTTCCAGACTTCTGGGCTACCTTGTAAATACATGTGCGCTTATTTATGAAAAAAGAAAGTGAAATTACTTTTTCCAGTCGTAATTTTTAACTTAGTCTATTAATTTAAATGAAAGGATTTAACTCGTTTTCTCAAACTCTTAGAAAACCATTACAAGAGAAGTATGACCATGTGCTATATAATAAATTGCTATATAGAGTGCAACCCAAATTTATAACAGTATTAATTTAAACATGGGAGACAGTCATTACTGTCATTTTGAAGAATTTTTTGGATCCTTGAGTATTTTTCATTTCAGCGTATGTTGAAGGACTATATGTATATAGGTAGGTAAAAGTCATTTCAGTTTTCATTGGCATTCTCTGATAAAACGTATATTGCCTTATTATTGTGTATGTCTTATGTATTATAAATAAAAACGGTTAAGGTTGGAACAAAGAATATGTACCACGTGATCTATTCATTTAAGATTATATCGAAATTATAAACGCTGCTGAACTGTTTATTGTTTTACAAATTTACGTACATATGTTCCATCAAAGCCAATTTACCATATGAATGGATAAAGGTTTAATTGTCTTTTAAAATTTTACTAAACTTCACAGCTTTAAGTTTAAAATTGGTAAAAAATCACTCATTCAAACTAATTGGAGCGAAATAAAATGATCCTAACAAAATGTTTAACTGTATCACAACTTATCACAAGAAGAACTTTCACAAAAAAAAGCTTGGAGCAAACAAAAACTGCTGAATACAAATAATTTCCCATATTATTATAAATTTAGTGTCGTTAAGCAGTTTTCCCAAACAAATATACACTTTACATCGCACGCAGGGATGACTTTCTATTGTTTTTTTTTCTACGTAAAATTTTTACTGCACGAAACGATTGTTAAAAAGAATAATGATTAAACAACGAGCCAGATTCTTTCAGCCAGAAAATTAAACCTGAAGTTCAAAGCACTTTTATATAGGTAACAATGCAAAATATGTCATTGTACATGTAGAAATTCTAAAACCTTACCATGTAATGCAAACGTGTAATAAAAGGAGACGTTATTTAGAGCGAGCAAGAGCATAATGGAACATTCTCAGCATAACAGCTCAAAGTAATTCAATTATATTCAACTCAAGTAGTTAAAATAATATTACCACGAATCCGGATCTTGCGCGACGCTTTATAGACATCAACAAATTATTACATATCGTTCTGTTGGCAATTGTTTTGTGTTTCGTAACATTATTTTCTTACAATCGAACATTTTTATTTTAAGGCACCCCTGCGTCTGACTAAGACCTAAGTACATATATATTAAGTCCACACCTTCAAGACAATATCTTCTCAGAAAAGCTGTTTCACCAGTTTTTTCGCTTTTTCCGTGAACGACAGGAACCTTAATAAGTACTGACAAATCAAATGACCATCATAGACCCAATGCACGGTACGAAGATGTCATGGTGTGTTTAGTGCTTTGTATTGTTACATTGTCAGGGTTTTTCCTGCTACTCTGAGGTTATTGCCAATTGCCATACATGGTTTATCTCTTATCATTATCCTCAAGGGACTTCGGTCATTGGCAAAGCAGTGCAATGTGTAGATGAAAAGAATTTTCATCGGCTTGTATATTTTTTATAATCCCTTGATTTTTTCCTGATCAATCGAGTATGGTAAGGGCATCTAGTTACATTTCCATCTACTTAGAACGATCCATCAATTGAATCCCCATTAGATGAGTATATGTAACTGTAATTCAGGGGGATTCATATAAATGTACTTCATTCTATTATCATATTTTCCAAAAACTTACAAATAAAAAGTTCTTCACAATAAATAGGTAATAGTTAGTCTGTGACGTCTTTCTGACCTGAATAAGCGGAAGAACATCAATAGGTGTACAGTGTACACAATCCCGTCATTATATTACGCTTGAGATGTATTTAAGGAAGGAAGAGGTATTTCAGGATTTTATACGCTGTAAGGAAGAATGTTTGGTTATGATCTACTACGTAAAAAATAATTCTTACACTCATATATTGCCCGACTCTATGAGTTTCATACCTGGATAAGATTTGTTTGAAGGCACAACTCGGTTGCTTGACTTATCTTTTAATTCTCAGATATTAATTTCACTTTACGATAAATAACATTTATACTAGTCACATGATTAAATGCTTTAGCAATCCAAAACTTTTCTTCGACGCTTCGTGGTGATACTTGGTACATACATCATTAATCAAGCTTTAACAGTTCTTTGCAAAATTCTCAAATGAATTTTTTAAAACTATGTTTAACCAGATCTTCCTTTTTGCATATAAACGGAACAAGGAAAAGCTTACTTTCTATGTATAAAAGCGCAAGAGTCTGATGTATACGTTGTATATGTATGTTAATAATATAAAAGCTGTATTATTCACATCCAGCAGCTTTATCAATGTCGTGAGCTATAAATCATGTTCGTTTGTGTGCGGAAAGTGTAACAATAAAAAATCTAGAAGATGCTTTCACCATATTGGATAAGTAAATGGTTGGATACCTATATTGGAAATTTAGAAAGCATGTATATTGACAGATGCAGACTGGACTGTTCAAGGGGAAAAGTAGCAAAATTGGTCTACATTTCAACAATATTTTAGCATGCAAATTCGTTGCTTTGATTTGACAAAGAATCAATCGAATAATCCAAGTATTCATATATGCCAACAGTTCAAATTTTTCTCAATCACAATTGATATGAATTGATGGGAATTACTGACTTGGATTGCGTTTTCTCTGAATCAAGATACAAACAAAGAATCTGAGCATCCTTTCTTAGAATTGTAAATGTAGAAGAGGCCAATTCCTTTGATCTATCATTGAAAAAAGACAGCACACAACCATATTTTGCAGTGCTTAAATATTGGCAATGATTGCCAATTTACGTGGGGCTGTTGTCAACTGTTTTATCCATAATAAGCAAAACTTGTTTTCGGTTTTCCACTGGTCATGTTAAACAGTAGACTGTTTTGTATTGAAAATGGACAAAGAAGTTCATAAATTTGTAAATTTCACTCTCATGTAACCTCTCTCAATCATGTCGGATACAGCCAATGCGTATTAGGTTTCACAAATGCTAACCGTAATGTTATATTGTCTTCTTTGCCGCCCATAAATATGAGTCTTTTATATTTGCTGTAAAGATCAAATCAAATAGGCACTAAATTACGTAATTCCTCTGTAACTTCTGTTGCGTTCCTTCTATAATCATAAAATTGTATCACAGCAAAATGTCATACTTTTGCATTATCTTAAACGAACAAGCTTATGAGGAGAATGCACGGTGAGTAGAAATCGAATCGGACCAACATGCGTAAAATATTGCAATTTGTCATTACATCCCTCCAATAACAACAACAGAACCGACGGAGGTCCTATAGAAGAATTGACAAATACTTTCTTGACTGGAATTCAAGCTGTTGTTTAAAAACCATTAAAAAATAGATANTCTTGACTGGAATTCAAGCTGTTGTTTAAAAACCATTAAAAAATAGATAGCAGAAACCCTTTTGGATAAAGTCCAGTTTTGTAAAATAGGCCTAGGCCTAGCCGTGACGCTTAAAAATGAAAAACAACACAAAACGTGATATTTTGGAAAGTTACAAAGAAAAGCAGCTCTTACAAAAAAGGGGAACCCGAAAACACAAGATGGCATAGCTTATAACTTATGTTTCTAAAAGTTCTTTCTATTTGATATTTTGTGCGTTTGCTATAAAACGTACACAGCATTACTGACTGATACGATAAAGAATTCAAGTAGCAAAGCAAATGTTGATTGTCTCATTTTTGTTAAATTGCCTTAGACCCAAAATTTTCTGCCATTTTCTCTTCTTCTTCCTACGCATGGAAAGTAAACCAATTTTGCATAAGTATAGGCAATTGTACCGTAAAAGTTCGTATACAGATCCCACGTAATTTATTAAAAACCCTTTCATATTTTCAATGTTAAATGTCAGAGTAAGGAGAAAAAAGCATGTTCCTAATCTGTAATATTTGATTTTATATTCATAAAAAAGATTCGGTGTAATGAAAAATCAAGAGAGCTTTTTTTTTGTTTTTCAGGATTTATATTTAGCTACGAACCTTGCATACCTGTTTGTATTAGCATAAACAATCGCGTTCGTGCTCAAATGCTAATTGAAAGAAAATCAAGCTGGCTTGAAATTGAAAGATGTGAAGGTAACATTATTACGTATGTTCGAGATGTGTATTTTTTAATGCTATATGGTATTAGAAGAGTAAATGTGCTTAAATACGAAAAATAAAGATAATTTCATCTTAGAATGAATTTGTAATTATAAGAGACAGCATTTGCAGCCGTATTACAGTCGAATAGTTTAAACATAATAAATTTTGTATTCCAGAAATCTTGTTGCGTCATGAAGCATAATTTTTTATCGTTATTGATTAAATTATGCGTTATATAGGGTACCGACGTACCGAATTTGAAAGGTTTCTATCCTATCACTCCTTGTTTAGCTTATTATTTTAAGTGTGTTGCATAAAATAATTTTTTGCCCTATCGAAACCTTCTTGCAAGGGATGTTGACGAAAAGCTTGTGTAATCGGATTCAATTAAGACTGATGTGTTTATTTTTAAACAATCCAGTCTTTAGATGTCAGAGAAGGCCCAAAAATAATGAAAATGTGTATGCAGTGTATTTATTTGTATTGGTTTATATTATTTTTTATTTATTCGCAACACGCCAAAGCAGATTAATATCAACTTCAAAAAGAAACTATTAGGTTAGGAGAGCACTCAAGGCTCTTGCAATTTTTTCCAACTTAAGCCCATTTCGGAGGACGTAGGAGGGTGATAAGGATATACGCAGCAACCACCGTTCTTTTTCCTTCACTTCTCCAATTCGCGTCGATTTGTCGATCACCAGCGTTTACTTCTCTCATTTCGCAAAATGACACGTATTTGGTCCGCATTACAACAACCGAACCCCATTTTGCAAATAGTAGTTTGCCAAATGAAAGAATCGGTGGAGTTGAAAGATCGAAAGCAACACGACAACGCAACGCAATGTAAACCTTCACGAAGTAAATTTCGTCAGTTGCAGCCTAATGATTTGATTCAAACGTACTTCAATTGCTGCTGGACATTGCTTTTTGTTCCATTCTATATAGTCCAAAGTGGAAGATCATACAAATTTCGGTACAGTCGTATCCAAAAGGTAATAGCAGTTTTTACTATCTTATAACATTGGGTTATTTGAGGTAATAAAGCACATCGTATGTATATTTAGTTAGTAACTGAATTGAATTATAAATTTTTATAGTCAATATGTATGATGCTCCATTCTATTACTATTGTAAACGCCATGCTGGAAATACATGGTAGTTATGAAGCTCCCATAAAGTATGATGCAACTGTAGCTTTTTTAGTTGCTGAACGGGTAGCAGCAGCGGCTATTCCAATAATATTTTTCCACATGGTTTGGTTCAAACAGGACGAAATTCTGGAGTTTTTACAGGTTTTGCATAACAGCATGCCGATGACAGCCTCGCGAAAGGTATCACATCACAAGTTTATCATCAACGGGTCTGAATATTGATATACTTTGATTAGTTGACATACAACAGGTGTACATTTATCTAATTTATGTTTCAGCTATCCCGAAAACCAGTAGTTGCACTATTTTTAGTGCGTTTGAGCCTTTCTTCTATCTACGTCCTTAAAAGATACTTTCACGTTTCTATGTCCCAATATTCACTTATTTCAAATCCTCATGTGCTACAATTTATGGCATCTCAGGCTTTGTTTAAGCTGCATCAGAAGGATGCTCTCTATGAAAACATGGATGTCCCTTTTCAAAACTTGTCAGCAGTGGTTAAAGGGGTTGCCTATACAAACATAGTATTATCAGCATACTATTCATTACTGCTGGATACTGTAGCACTTCTCGCCCTCTTTGCGTCAATAATAGCGTACACAATTACATCGGAATTTATTGACACGTTGAAGGCATCTCCACATGGTATAGGAGACGACATAAAACAACCTTGGATTCCTAGAAAATTATTGGTTGTCATAAATAATACATATTTTTTATGTTCCCATTATTTTTGGTAATGATAATTTAATCTTCACCAGGTGTATTTCGCGTACATTAGGTAACACAGAGGTACTACGAAATGAAACATAAGTTGGCATGCCTGAACAAAATAGTTGGAAGCATTTATCTTGCCGTTTTCTGCTCCCTTGTTGCCTTTCTCTCTGGAATTGGAATTCTTACATTAATGATAGAAGGAAATTATTTCGAAGTATGCCTTGTCTCTGTTTACATTGCTACATACGTTATAACGCTTGTCCTTGCTGCAGAAGCAAATCATAAGGTGGGTTGCAATGCAAAGTTTTCTTCAGAGTCCGATGCTATTACTTGTTGCATTTAACCTTGACATAAAAGGATTTGTGTCAATGTAAGGCTAAATTGTTGGTTGTCTTAGGCCAATGCCTTCAAAGAGTGGCTATTGTTTCAAGGACGAGCTGACAACGTACAGGATATCTATGAATACTTAAGGATTTCCGGTGACCAGCTTGGACTACAAGGAGGAAAGTTTTTTGTAGTCTCGTATGGATTTTTAGGAACGGTAAGATAAAGTTGCGTGATAAAAAATAATTTACTCCGTGTTGTCTGGCGGTTATCAAGTACCTAAAATTCGTTTTGCCGACAAACAAAATGAATTTTATTCTTCCTTTTGTACAGTCCCTCAGCGTTCTGCTGACATACTCAATCATAATGATTGACTTCGCTAGAGTGACCGTCCTACCAGATCAGCACACTTCGATGAAGCTACCATCTCATTCTGATTGAAAATCTTAATTTAACTAATTTTGGTAGTTTTTGTTCCATTTAGTAGATCGCTCTTGTCAATATTTGTAATTGAATCATCTACGCTTCTGGGATTAACAACTTGTATGCTCTCTTAGATGAATACACTGTATTGCTAATGCAAACCAGATTGTAAACATACATACGCACATAATATAGTCTGTTTAGTCTACAAGAAATAAAAAACTACGCAAACAACACATAAAAGTAAAAAGTTACGCTTCATGAATCTCGCGTTTTCTACACTACTTGGTAATCCAGTTTGCATTAAATACATACATTATATGGTTCCTTAGTCCATTACAGGATATTTAAGAAGTTAAAACAACATCCTCAACAGATCTTAATCTTTTTACTCAGCCTACAATACACAACTACACCTATGTCCGAACTTATATGGTCAAAGTTTCTGCGACTGGAACTAGAGTGTTTTCCTTGTAAATGTGGAAATTTTCAGGTGTGAACAGCGTGCGTCAGTCAGGACTGAATTTTTTCCTGAAAGTTTTGCACACTTTTCCCATTTTACTAGACCATGTATTCAACGATCAAATCAAACTATCAAGTAAATACTATTTCATGATGTAATTTCCCAACTAACTTCTCTGGAAATGGAAAATGATATGAGTTCCCTTTTATCCTTCCTCTGTTTGCATGCAATGTTTTGAGAATCGGAACTTGGAGTTGGAACATCCTTACTTACAATTGCAGCGAGATGAGCTGTGTGTGTGAAGCCAACCATTCCATATTGCATTGAAGATCTAAAATATTAGGGTGCACATACATAGGCATAGGAAATCCGTCTGCTTTAATACCAAGACACTTTTACATACATTTATAACGTAGTGTGGGAAAATCTGTTGATGACCCGATACACAGGAAGACAACTTCTCAAGCAGAATGAAGTGGGTTTTAATTTAGTTCACTTAACGCAATGACTCTTATGTCTATTGTATGAATACATGTTGAGCCCCCAACATACATATATACCTATGTATGCGCATTACGTATTTTTCAAAAGTACAATGTATCGATGTTATGGAACTGCGTCAAAAGCGGTCATATAGGAAAGCTGCCAAGCAATGCAATTTTTGAACCCAGCCAGTAAATAAATTCATATGAATTCATATCCCTAATATCAGGCGTGGCTTATAATCATACATCTAAGTTGCGCTAAAGGATGCAGTTTAGTTGGAATCATCAGAGATCTTTCAGCATTCCTGGGCACCACAGACCACAGCAAGGGTAAAATTATCATATAGTAATGAAGACGATAACAAAAGCACACAAACGCTTATCTTCCGAAGAGGTACGAGTTAAAACGCACGTACTAAAGCGATTTGTTAAACGCAACCTATACATGAACTTGGTATGAACTCCAAGGACTTGACTTGATATCAGAACCAGGAATACATTTTTTTAACCATGGGCAATAGTCCATGATAATCGTTATCACGCAGATTGTGTCACCCCATCGCTGACCCAGTGTACGATAACATTTCCAGTTCTATTTATTTACAAACAAGTTTTTGCATGATAGTGTTAGTGAATATGAATATAAATACTAGTGCGCAGACAAGTTACTATGTTTTAGAAGTAGAGACGTGACGTGAGTGGTCAGTGATACTAGGGCTCAAAACGACGCTTGATAAATCTTAAATTTTTATCCAATACACATTGGTTGGAATTTCTGGATTTAGTGGGTTTTGCTCAAGAATTTCTGAAGTCGAGCAGGATGAAAGTGAATTCTGCAATTTTGTTATTTTCCCTGACTATCGCAATCGGAAGTTGTAATAACAGCGATAATCCCGTTAGAACTGTTGTGTACCGTGATGGCAACACCGAAGACGGATTTTCAGAATCGCTTGAGGAATTTCCGCCAAGAGATGAATGGTTTAGAGTAAGGGGAGGTGCTGGTCGCCAGCGAGTAAGACAGATTACTCGTAGCTCTCAGCAGCAACAATCACAGGCTATTTCATTTGGGGACCAAGAAGTTGTTGTTCTTCCTGCGACTGCCTCATCAGGAGAGAATGCGCAAGAGGAAACTGGTTTTAATTCATTACGCAGAGAAAGTAATGGCCAACAAAATGCAGTGCAGGTGCGTGTGAGGTACAGAGGTCGTGTTGGCCTTCTGAAAAATGACAATCGAAAGAATGCAGAGCGAGTTATTAATTCCGGGGAACAGGACATTCCCCGGCGAGATGAATTGGATGGGGAGGGGAAAGAGGATGCTTCCGATCTACCACCTTTGTCTTCGTTCCCATCGAATAAAAGACGACAACAGAATTGGCATCAGCACATTCGCCATGAAAATTGGCATCACAGGGTAAACATGGCAAAGCAGAATTCTAATCAGGGACAGCAAAACAGTAATACAAGAAGACAAAAACAGGAAGTAGGTGATGAGGAAAAACCTCCTCCGGATAATTCGTACATCCAGCAAAGTCAACCGGATGTACAACAACCTCCAGTTATGGCAGTAAATCGACCTGACAATGATGTACAGTATGGATATGATGATAACAATGAGAATGAAAGGCGTGCTGGCAGCAGCGGTGGGGACACTCCACCACCTCATGAAGAAGTTGCCAAAATGGCACGTTACATTGTGCATAATTCCAGTAAGAGAGAATCTTCATTAGTAAAGTATACAGTTATCAAAGCAGGGTCATTTACACAAACTACTAATTGCTTGTTAGATTGGACATCAATGGCTACCATTTCCACTATGTCTTCTTTGAAAGGATATCCATTTGCTAATATTTTCTCTGTTAGTGATGGACCTGTCCATAACTCAAGTGGAGTACCTTATATGTACCTGACTCCGTTAGATATGTCTGTAACAGATCTTGAGGCAAGGCAGAAAATATGCAGAGAACCATAATTTTAAGAATTCTAACATTTAGAGTTAATCAAGAATCTCTTTTCAAGTAGAACGATTCCAGAGCATCACTTACTATGTCACACATGTTATTTTGTCCGGTAATATAATTCCTGTGAGTTTCATGCGTTTTGCATTTACTTTTACAATCCATTTCTGACTGACTGCAATCTGATCCAATGTTCAGTCAGTGTTTCTATTGCATTTATTTTGAGTCTTGTTTTCCTTTCAGGTTGCAAAAGACGAAATCCAGTTTGCGAGGAATTCCATGTACAGCCGACATCCTGAAATGCAAGACTGGCCAAAAGGTTAAAAAACTCACTCAAATGTATAATTTCCAGCAAGACCATTGACTTAAAATTTAATGAATGCCTGAAATAATTATACGTTATGCTTTACAGATCACGGATGGTTCTTTGCTAAAATGGATATCCAGCATATTGTTGTGCTAGATTACTTTGGAGGAGCAAAAACAGTGACGCTTGATGACTACTACAATCAGTTATGATTTTGTTGTGATACATTAATATTTTATTCGTTTCGTTTATTTATACGCTTACAAATACCAAATAAGTAAACTCAAATTGAATGTTTGTCGTCTCTTGATTATTCAAAATCTAAAAATTCTCTGAATTCATTTTTATCCCTACAACATTAGCTAACTTCGACTTACAAAGTAATCTTGAATATATGTAATCTTAAGCTTGAGACTCAATAGGAACGTAAGTGGGCTTGACGCCTTTAAATGTAGCTCTCCATCCCGTTCCAGTGTTATTAGTACTTGTTTTATAGCGAACCATGGCCATATCACTAGTACCAGAATACACAGCAGGTGCATCCTACATTAAATGCGTTAATTAGTTTTAAATACAAATGACCAAATTAAAAGATGTTAACTAGAGATAACATTACCCCAGCACAATATCTTGAGAAGAGTTGAGGAGAGCTGCTGGGATCATGTGAATCCATTGCTAGGATCTCTAGGAAATCTGTCGAACAATCACCTCCGATTGCAAAATCTATTTGTAAGAAAAACAATACAAATCATAAGCCAACGAAGATACAAATAAATTTGAACTGGTTGGAAGATGAAATGCCAAGCTCTACATACTTGTAAATGTAATTTGGACTCGTAATCCTCCAGGTACACGTATCCTCCATTTGCAGTCACTATTCTGGGAATAATTTCCGGGATACATAGGACTAGTAAAGCTACCTCCAGTGTGGAAAATATCTCCACCACATCCGGGCCCTTTTCGAAATATGCATTATGTATTTAAATTAAAGAATAGGTAACTAAATGATATGCAATATTTATTATGTGTTAATTCGTTTGACCACAGGACTAAATCCCCATTACCTAAGTCAGTTGTGGTGTATGTAATATCATAGCCTTCAGTTGGATGTATTCTCGAAAAGAATTTTACGTACAATAAATTTGTATTTGAGAATACCGGATCAGGAATTGTGGTGCCACAGTACTGAGCAAGGATAGGACCGGCAGGACTTCCATCACGAACCTAAAAAAGGAAATTTTTAAGTGAGACAGAATCACCAACGTAAATAACCTATTAACAATTTAACA
>JAHZNG010003530.1:0-14806 GCA_027744375.1 Orchesellides sinensis
ATAAGTAGGTACATAACTGTCATTGAAAAAAAGAAGAGGCAATCTCTGGAAATACAACATAACACACACCTGCCAACATAGTCTCTTTGTCTAGTTTAGAGTATATATAAACAAAGTAATGTAAAGTAAATAAGCAAAACAGTCGTGTATATATATTTTTAATTAATTATTTTTACTGGTACAAAACAGGTATTTGATGTTTATATATTTTTTAAATGAATACTCGCAAATATGTATTATTTTCTAAATATTTTAGCAGTTTAAATTTACAAGGATATATGTTGATTGTGAATATTGAATTTCATTTCTGTAGGTCAACTTACATGACCTTGACTGTAAAATAACTCCCATCTAATTTTATAATAATTTAGTGACTACTGAAACCAAGGTACTAAATCTGTCGCTGCACACAGTAATAATTTGTATTGATTAATTGTGGCTATCCTGAAGAAGACGATTTAAAAATAAACTTTTGTCGAAACCGGTCGCTGTATGGTTTCACAAGGAAAGCATTGAGCTGGACATCTTTTATTTATATTCTAAAACAACTTATAACTGACTCTGTTTTGTTGTGTCTTTCAATTCTCACATACACGCACTTTGTCGTAATCATGGCCTTTGAATTTTTGGAAAACTTGACTCTACTACACGGCCAAAGATGGTTTTCACGTTATATTGGTTTTATAAGGAGTACACGGCTGAAGCTTATATTCTGCATAATGTACATTCATCCTTCTTCTAACCTATGCTATGCTGCACTGTGCTTAGCCTACAAATACATAGTACGTTTAAACTGCTCTACACAGAATGTGTCTCGCGCAAATTTCCATAAAAACATTGAGTCTGTCTTTACATTCATAATGCATTTTTAATTATACTAAATTTGCTGATGAATGATTTTAGTAGAATAAAAATACAGGAGCAGTCCGTGTTTTTAAATTGGAATGTGGATTATGGCATTATTTTGTGTATTTAAGCATGGGAAATAAATGGAATCAATAGAGTATGGATACAATTTATTCTCTAAAATTTATCTCCTTAAATCTCGATTGTATACTTTTTTTATAAATAACAGTAGGTTTTTTTGTTATCAGTTAAAACCAACAAAGCAAGTAAGATGAAAATATAATACGTCTTGCGTCCCAAGCTGCAGAAAATATTTATGAAAACTAAATTGACTTGTATTCAAGGAGGACATCCCGTTGCACCACTTGTTGGAAGTGTATAGGACGACGATGAAAAGGTGAGAGTGGATGTTGAGAGGCTACGCAAAATCTACACGCATGTTTTTAACGTGACTGATAAGCCTGAGTGGCTGGAGCCGCCGTAGATGGGGCTCAAGTTTTATGAACTGGAACCAGCACTGATGATGTCAAAGGGTTGGGGTGCAGTCATATCATTTATTAGATTTTGAAATAAAGAATCAACTAATATTCAGTACTCTGTAATTATTTCGCTACATGATCAGTGGATTATTTAATTGTGTAAACGTCGTCAACCTTAAATCACCATCTCATCGTTCCAGAAACATTGACCTTTTTTATTAGTTCTTTGCCTACACATCCCACAAGAATTCATAAATATGAAGATCCTTTTGAACACCACTTGTTTCTTCAGCGTACTCTTTAATCTTTTTCAACTTCCACACAGACTCTCCGGGATTGAGCAAAATCGTTCCAGAATCATTCACCTTTTTTTATTATTTGTCTACACATCCCACAAGAATTCATAAATATGAAGATCCTTTTGAACACCACTTGTTTCTTCAGCGTACTCTTTAATCTTTTTCAACTTCCACACAGACTCTCCAGGATTGAGCAACTCATTACCTGCAGCGTTGGTATAGTCAAAAGCTCCCTCGGCCAATAATAACAGTATTAGCTTTTTAAACTGTACAACCCTCTTTTCCGCATTTCGATAATCTTCAGTAAATTTGTCAATAGGCACTTGATCAAATTTAATTTCTCGTCCAGATGCATTCCCATAAATCTTTGCGTATTCTTTCAACGTTCGCATGTCACTGTAGACTTCAATCTCATCTGGAAAATTGGCAGGGTCTGAGTACGCTTTCAAGACGGCCGAGGTCCCGTTCTGCCGTTACTGTATCAAATATTAAATGATTTGAGTCGAATCCCCCACAACCATTGTTATGTGCTTTAAAATGATTGTTTTACCTGCCAACTTTATATTCGCACTATTTCCGGGCACAGTCCACACTCCAGTTTGTGCATCCAGTCCAAACCATTCCTTATCACTCCAGCAGCATTCCATAATGCAACTTGTCTGAATTCGTATGGGATTCAGTCCTCTTTCCTTTGCTTCACGAAAATGTTTTAATTTCCTTTCAAACATTGCATTGCCGTGATGGGATACAGATTTATTACTGATGCCAAATTCGGAAGAGAAAGTAAACTTTCACTTTTGCTTCAACCAGGGCGTCCAGCAATGTCCTTATAACTTCATCAACTCCATCAAAATTGCCAATGGCTGACACCATCACATCAACTCCTTTTAATGCCGATGTTACTGTTGATAACATGGTGTAGTCTACTACTAATGCCTGGGTATAAGTTAAGATAACTTTTATTACAAATAATAATTTGAAGTTAGCTACGGAACATAGAAAATGTTACCTTTGCTCCATTTTCAACATACAATTGAATCTGTTCAGATTTCCGTTTCTTTTCCAATATTAAAACTCTTAATTCTTTGAATCTTCCATTCTTAATTGCTTCAAGGAAGGTGGGCATCAAAGCTCTTCCAACGTAACCTGTTGACCCAATCACTGCAACCACGGGAGGGGACATTGTATTTGGCTTTAAAAACTGCTGTCTAATAAACAATCCACTCAATAGCTATACGCTCCAGCTAAACTGAAATAAAAATATTTAAACAATATTACTTATGTTACCGTATACAATACACAGAGAAGCAATACAGTCAAACAAACATTTAGCAGGAAAATTCGTTGCTTGCCTTTCAGTTCATCCTGTTATTTAAATTAAGCTGACATGATTACAAATACATGAGAACATAAAATAATAATCAGTTGGGCTCATATTACTCGCTATCTGCGCAGATGCACTCTGTGGTCTTGTTTTTTTACTAATGTTTTTATCTTAACCATAGCTTGTATATGTCATGATAACAGAAATACGATATCGCTGTACCTATCAATGTTTACCGTCAAGTGAATAATCGATGAGTAGTTGAATGCAGATAACGACGCGAGGTCCGTTAATTTTGGGTTTTCTTATATTGAGTTCTTACATTACGGTTTCATACTGCAATGTAGATAATGTTTAAAAACTGATTAAATGAAGGAATGAATGCTTGGGGTGGCTTTATTGACTGATTGCATGCATGCACCTAGTAAACAGAGTTTTTGGGTTTCTGTTGATTGTCCAAAAAACGTACGATCTTTGGCTAAATGCCTTTTTTTTATTGATGAAAATCGGATTAACGTTGGATTTTAAAGAGGGCATCTGAAATAGGACATTTTACTCTTTTTCACCCTGTATATCTCAACTAATCCCAAATAATCAAAGAACACAAGCAGCAATTGGGAAAAAATTAACTCCAAATTAAAATTCTGTGTAGCTTGTGGTATCTGCAATTAAATAAATGAAAGTGACTCTACGGATCAGAACGAAAATATTTTAATAGCCACAAATACAAACAATGGACATTAATAACTAATTCATAGTAATGAAAATGAAACTCTGGCCTTCTCGCGAAGACGCATTTGTATATGGAAATGTAGCAGGTTAAATGCGTAGCCAACAAATACATGCGCATTTGTTTCGGAGCAGTCATAAAAGAATTAATCACTCTGTATATAATTGGTTTTGGGTGGAGTGAGCCATTATATTCATATTTATGTAGTGAAAGTGTAGCATATTGTAAACAACATGAATACCAATTGACAATATCAGTTGTTCGATTTTGTAGAGCAGTCAATCATATTGGAGCATATTTTCGTAAACATAAGAACATGTTAGGTACACAACCATTTCCAGAATGGCACTGGCAATTAGTATAATATTCATAGTAATTCATCCCATTCTTGCAGTGCCTGCAGCAGATAACAAGGTAGACCGTCGTACTATTTAATATTTTATCATAATTTTCGTTTTTTACAATTACAACATTATTGTTTTTGTAGATAAATCACACGTTGGAGATAAAACACACTACTGGACCAGGTTCAAATTTTTGGTATGAATCCAAACCAATAAATCTTATTAAAAAAGCAAAACAGGGCGACGAAGATGATGAAGACGATGACGGGGACGATGCAGGACTTGGTGTTGGTGGGAACAATGCTTTAGGTGCAGTCATTGGTATTTTTCCTCCTGTTTTGTCGGCATTCGGTCAAACGACTCAGAGTGTCAACAAAATTTTTAAATGGAACGGCCACACCAAATATTCAAAGTTTCATAGCCAAACAAACCGGGGATGCTGTCAAGTTTTTCCAAGTGTTCTCCGCTTCCCCATCTAATCGAAACGATTTGCATCAGCAAATCACAGGGACAAATATTGCAGGGATTCAGGGTGGCTTGCAAAATGGTGGGGAGATTCCAAAACAAAAAACTAGGCCACCATTATTAAATCAAAATCCAATTACAGAGTCGGTGTATTACATTGACGAAGATGTAACTCAGCCACACTTACCTGCTTATTTGAATGTCTCACCAAAGCCTAATAAAGCCCTTGGGCCAGGGGGAACTTACCAGTTTAATCAAAATCCGGGAAATATTGGCAAGCTTAATGGAGGAGAAGAAAGGAAAAATATTGTACCAACTTTCAAACCAACTTTATGGACATTATATCAAAATGAAAGTTTCTTTGCACCAAATAAACAAGAGAGTGTTAAAGATTTGGATCCTATCAGTCAAAATAAAGAACCAGCTTTTAACTTGCAGGGTCACTTGCAATTGGTTCCACCACAAACGGTGGAACGCCAGTCTGCAATTATAAAACAGTTGATGGAGCAAGGTGCAGGTTTGGAGGTAGAGGCACCCTCAAAAGATAAAGAGCGTCTCACCACCTCCAACTCCACATCTAGTTATTTACGTAGCAGACCAGGATACTTAATGAATATGTTTTACCCTGGTGGAATTCAGGTTTTCGTTAAAGGAACAGAAAATGCCACCGTTCCAACAACTGCCAAGCCAAGGAGGAGAAGGAAAAGTACAACCACTGCTAGCCCAGAATATTATGATGACGACGATACAAACATGTCTACAACGAGTAGTAAAAAAATTTCATTTATATAAAGATTGCATTGCACTACTGATTTGCAATATCACATCCTGTCAAATATTATCTAAAATACTGTTATTTAAAAATAATAAAAGGTTTAATAGATGTCCATTTGTTTCATAAGCAATTTCATCGCATCAACACATTCCAGGATGCATCCTTAAATGCATCCTGAATTATACTAGTAAATGAACGTTAGTTCATAAAATGTGTGATTTAATTTTTGTAAGAATATGACTTGTGAAAATTTGAGCGAATATCAGATTAACATACAACCGTCCTGTCTACCTTTACCATTTTTCTCAAAGAAATGGTCCTGTCCTCAAGAAAATAAAAAAATGTCTAATTCATCCAAAAGCATAATTATTAACTTTAATTACGTCATCCCCAAAACCCTCGGTGGTAATATATTGATATTTTTACAGATCATTATTGGTCTGTACTGTTGATTATTCAGTCAGCGCTTATTTACATAGGAGCTGTTTTTTATGCAGTAATACGATATTCCACACGATAATAATGTTACGTACGACACCTTTTATCAGATTAACATACAACCGTCCTGTCTACCTTTACCATTTTTCTCAAAGAAATGGTCCTGTCCTCAAGAAAATAAAAAAATGTCTAATTCATCCAAAAGCATACGCCAACTCCCTTTTTCCCTATCTTTATTACTGCCATTGTCTTTAATTGTCTTGCACCTAATATTGAGAGACGAGCCTTCCATATTTACGTTTTTAAAAAATATTTGTAATAACGTAAATTCAAGGTTGTTAATTTGGTACTATTTCTTCCCTCAGATGTAGGAAAGATCGCCTTACTAAACTCTCAGCGACTTAATGACCTCCCGCTGGAACGAAAGACAGACATTCTTTTCTTACAGAGTCGCAAATTTCCATCCGTTTGCATTACAGCTGGCTGCAAGAAATTTTCATTCTGCATGCTCTAACAGGAAAATAGTAGCCAAACATTTATGCGACAGCATTTCGGAAAGGATACTCCAACATAATTCCGAATCAGGCTAATTTAGATTTTGTGTTTACAGATTTAACTAAACGTCGTGGCGTTTGTCATAGTGCTGGCAATAAATAGAAATGAATATGAGGGAATGCGACAGAGTTTACTTCGCAGTTACGAGCTAAAGTATAGGATTGATTTGTTTTGATAAATATAATGGCAGCCTACATTTAGTTCAATGGCATATATTAAAAATGTAAAATAAGGCGTGCTATTTTTTCATGTGTTCATATTAGAAATTATAGATACATCACAAAATATTTGCAAAGGAAAATTGAAGCATGTCATTGCCCGCTAGTATCGTATTGTCTCTACAACATTATATTAACTGCAACAAAAAATAACATGGAAATTATTGTTATATTGATTGCCGCGAATTTAACACATTTTTAACTTGCACTTAAGCTACACAAAACTCAACCAACGCTATTCAATATTCTAACCAAAACATGCAGTTAAAATACGTGGACATTCAAAATCCAGTGTTTAAATGCAAAGTTGCCAATTAAATAGAAAACCAAAAGAGAAGAGTTTGGAAAGGTCGATTTTATCGACTAAAAAGCTACTCGTAAAGCAGCAAAGTTTTTTCTTCGCCTGATCACAGGCTTCATACTGATTTTTTTAAAAAATTTAGTTGTATATAAAGAAATTCAAAAAGCATTGATTATGACTTGCTATAGCGAATTTAGTTTTTAAAATGATAACTAATATTGGAGGTAGCGTAAAACATGAACCATACAAAAATGTTAAGTTATAATAAAGTTGACATAAAAAAACAACGGGAAGCATGGTAATAATATTACACCTATTTTCGTTTAAATGTTTGTATAAATGTATATTGTTGTTCTCATTCAACAAAATAGCACGTCATGTTAATAATTAACGCATTTTAATGCTTTTAAAGGCTTGAGTTGACGATATTGTGTAAAAGGCTACACGAATGAACAAAGTGGAGTTTGTCTTCCACATGTTGTTCAACTTGTTCAAAATATTCACGTACTATAATAATTTTTTGCATTTAGGTTAGATTGGTGTGTCTGAAACATAAAATATCTAATGGCGAATTTTATATCATTTCAAATTTGGTGGATATAACTGACTAAGTAGACAGTATTTGTTTGGAATAACGATTTAAAAGCTTGTTACGCCTAGCATTTCGCAAAATATGTAGTTTTTCGCGAATGCTAGCCAATCGGTTGCTTCTTTTCTCTTAACAGTACAACCTGACAGTAACAGAATAATATATTTCGAGTTTCAAATAAAAAGTAGCAATCCAAAATGGCAATTTTAGGAAATGCCGTTTTTCTCACAATGATATGTGTGAAAGTAGTTTTACATATCACTACTGCAAACCTTAC
The DNA here is from genome assembly GCA_027744375.1 of Orchesellides sinensis. Lineage (NCBI taxonomy): Eukaryota > Metazoa > Arthropoda > Collembola > Entomobryomorpha > Orchesellidae > Orchesellides > Orchesellides sinensis. The sequence goes on from JAHZNG010003530.1 coordinate 7,641, forward strand.
TGGGCTTCAAGAAGCCAAGGACAAGGCTAAATGGACTTGGCATTTTTCCACGGATTATCCACGAGCATACCAGGATCCCTTTTATATGTTTCGTGAAGCAAACAACGGCCAACGAAAAACAATACTACTACCTGATCAACTTGAAATTAATTTAAATGGTTTCCTTCGACCATTTTCACGCTGCTTTGTCAATTTAATAAACCATCTCGGTATTGATATCGCTCCACAGACAAATTTTTATACAACTCTGGTCATCGTTCAACCTCAGCCTGCATTTCGTCAGTCGCAATATGATGGAGAAATCGATGTAAAAGCGATTTACGCCAAATGTAAATACATGGTCATAAATAGACGTAACACATTCTGCGAGAAACTATTTTGCGAAACGTGAGGCATAACAAGCTTTTAAATCGTTATTTCAAATAAATACTATCTACTTGGTCAGTTATATCCACATTCGTCATTAATTTAAATGGTTTCCTTCGACCATTTTCACGCTGCTTTGTAAATTTAATAAACCATATTGGTATTGATATCGCTCCACAGACAAATTTTTATACAACTCTGGTCATCGTTCAACCTCAGCCTGCATTTCGTCAGTCGCAATATGGTGGTGAAATCGATGTAGAAGCGATTTACGCCAAATGTAACTACACGGTCATAAATAGACGTAACCTGCTCAGCCACATTTCAAAATCAAAAAACTGGAACTGCCAAGTGGACATAAGTCTACTGCTTCCCAGCCAGATTTCGAAAATTGCGTGGATTTCAGGCACACCGCGCGTGCCAGGCCGGAAATTATGGATTTCGTCTTACTTCAACAGCCTTCAACTATGGGACTTAGACGAAGACATGACATTGCAATCTGTTTCACCCCTCCGCATTTTCATTTGTGATGGGGATGATCCAGTGGATGCACCAAGAATTGAGAAGTTATTTTGGGCATCCCGTTACTACTATCCTCATGAACGGGCTAACCTCTATTTAATTATACAGGTTAAGAGAGTGTGGTACCTGGAGGACCCATTTAGAGTCACCTTGAATATTACTAATATAAATTTACTTCCCCAGTGTGAAAATTGTGAGCGAATTTCGATCAAACAGGGATACAAAAAATTGTTTCAGGTTTGGAAGACCGGGGAGATGACACATATTTTTAAAGAACTCCATTCGTATAACGACCCCAATATTAAGATCATGTGGACAGTTTTTAGCAAAGATAGAGATGCAGAGCGGGTCATGCGGTTTATTAAAGAATGCAATCAAAACCCACTGTATGGTCCTACAGGTGTGAATTTCCAAGAAGATGTTCTTGCTTACAGTCACGCTTCGTCATTGTTTGCAGTTTTTAAAAACTATAGTATTTACGACTTCCATGACCAACGAAAATGGTATTGTAACAATGGGCGACAGGTTAAAAATTCTCTCGAAGAAAGCACAATAGCATCTCGAATTCCACAAGGCATAATAACCCTGTCCAACTTTGTGTGGCCTCATGTCAGCAACTACGTGCATTTAAATGCTTCCTACTCTGCTAAAATTATTAAATTTATTAGCTGCAGTTCCCCAAAAGTGGCGCTTCTTCCATTTAAAGAGTTTATTTACATTTTTGATTGGAAAACGTGGTTAGCTATTGGAATCCTCCCTGTGCTAATAGTGCCCCTTGTCATGAATTGCATTGAAAACAAGTTGATTAAGCTAAAATCAAGAAAGTCGTCATTTAAACCAAAGGACTACTTAAGCATGTTTGCAAAATCCTTCACGGCGCCTATTAAAGCCCTGCTTGAACAAGGAGATCCATTTGCAAGCCTACATACTGAAATCTCCGCCTTGCGATGGATTATTGCTTGCTTGCTACTGGCTACATTGGTGCTCAGCAGCGCGTACAAAAATGAAAATGTTTATAATGTCATTGCTCCGAAGAAAGTGGTGCCTTACCACTTTTTGCATCAGTTGGTGGAAGACGAGTTTGACGTTTTTTTTACCTACATAAACAAACATGATGCATATAGTTTCCATAGAGATAACAATCGAAGTTATGTTACAGTCTCACGAAGGGACCATCATGAATATAGTGTTTGGTCGCATTCCCCGTGGATAATTATTGGTTATTATTTTTTTTCTCAGATTAAGTCGTACTTAGACCCACTTTCTTCAATGTCCAAGGTGCATGAAGAATTGTTGAAAGTAACCAAGCTGCCCTTTACTGTGGGAAACCTGATTGAGTCAACTTGGAATGTAGATCATCCAGACACAGGAGATGAGTTTTATAATATACAATTTCAGCACTCAGTAGACACGCTTTCCCTATGCAATAAATCTGCAATGATACTCCCGCAGATTAAGCTTGCTCGAGTGAAAAGATATCTGCTGCTTAAAAACAACAGAAAAAAGGAAAGAAGAATGGTGTTTGAGGGTAAGGAGGTGTATTTTAATGGAAGCATGGCGTATAACTTTGAGCCTATTTCTAGTCTACATCCGGTGTTGATCAAAAGACTTGAGGGGCTTCGCTCCTCCGGAATTTTAGAATGGTGGGATGGATTTGCACAATTTGCCGGTCCTCTTGGGAATGAGAATGTTAGAGAAGTTGATGATATGGAGGCTCCATCTATGAGAGGTAATGTTGTCATGGTGTTTTGCATACTGGGAGGGGGACTCTCAGTTGCACTTTTCGCGTTGGTTGTTGAACAGCGAAAACTTTTGTGGAGGAGCTGCAATAGTGTGGGTGTAATTGCATTGTATTATATACGTAAGCTATTTAAATTGAGAAGGTATGTTAATATTAAGAAAATTCGGCATAAAACATGACGTTGTGTTTTGAACAAGTTTTTGTTTACTTCTCCTTAATATTAACATTTTAAATGAACAAATAAAACTCAAAACCTTAGTAACATTTTGCATTAGTAAGCTCCAAATATTCGGTTGTATTTGCATGGCTAGTATAATTGTCATTTAAAAATATAAAGTTAGTTATGTCACCACAAATTTTATGCACCCATATTCACAAATATTAAATGAAGCAAAAGATAGATAGATAGATAGGTAGATAGGACTTTATTAAAGTGTTAGAAAATTTCAGTTGCATTACAGCAATTGGTCTCCCAATTGTAACACTATAATACACAATAATATGTGCTGAACAATAGCCAATCCGTAGTTACAAAAAATCCTAATACAAACCGAATCATTACCGAAGTACCGAATTCCATTTGACATAATGCAGAGTCGGAAAAAACATACCATATCCGTTAACCTTACAAAACACCGACTCAAATTAAACCATCAACCTATATCAATAAATCGAACGAAAACTAATACAAAATTGAACAGATTTAAAGTACGTTCCAGAAAGCCATACATTGGGACCGGCCCACTAATAAAATTGCTAGAATGATTCAATACCTTGAAAAATGATTTAAAAAAGAACACAAGGCTTTTCCAGTCCAAACACGGTTCCACCTTAGTACCATCTAACACCTTTATACCTAGTAAATGTTTGTTTCATTTACAATAGAATAGAATTATAGAATACAATAGAATATTTATAGAATTATAGCTTCCGTATTTTAAGCTGTTCCTGTCTCTGAATTCAAGGTGAAACTCAATATGGACAAGACTAAGACAGACATAGGAACTCGTACATATGTCATCTTTCTGGTTAATGCAAGGACAAATTGGCGGAATACTTCCTGTAACATGTTTTTCATGTAATATTAAGCTGTTGTTATTTCAACCTGTGCGGAAGTTGACCACGATCATACTTCCTTTAAGTTAGTCTGCTGGTCACCTTGAATAAATAAGCAGGAACATTTGCTTACTTGGTAGCAGATAAAATACAACGAATGGTTGTAAGTATATGCATTAGTTGGGTGATTTGCTATCCAAAATGGCAAGTTTCGCAAAACTCTTAAAATTTGCTTTAGTGTTTTTAAATTTTTTTGCATTGTCCTCATCCGATTCAATCAAAATAAATTTCCAGAAGGAATCGGAAAAGTTAGTAAAGTATATTACAGGTTTGGATACTTTAATTAGTGGGATAAAATACTGTCACGTTCACATAATTTCCCAGCATGTTCGTTTCCATCTTGATCCACAAATTATCCAGACATCTCTCACAATTTCTCTTTGGATGACTCTTCCGTGGCACACCCACTCCCGATTTAGTTACCAAGTTGGGATGGATGCAATACTGAATAAACATGTTGTAAGAGGAATAACTGGTATGAAATGGAATAAGCCTTTTATAAATAACATTTTGAAATTAAAGCCGCCAAAGTGTGTATTTGTCATTTTGTTATTTGCATTCGAGGAACAAATACACTATTACACTGAAATAAAACATTATGAAACAAATGTTTCATATTACCCATACCGCATGTATATAAGGGAAATGAGTAATTTTTTCGCTTTTCCTGATAACCAAGAGGGATTGATAACAATGGAACCCAAGCGTTTATACACTGTCCAAATAACTTTGTCCAATAAAAATAAAAATTCACTCAGTCAAAATTCCTTGCATCATTCCGCCGACACCACTTTAAACATTAATGAAGGAATAGGAGCTATGGTTTGCGGAAAGAATGAGATCGATGTAAATTTGTATTTGGATTGTCAATCCTACCATGTGCACTATAAAGGCACTAACGATATCAGTGGATATGGCTTCATTACAGTTACAACAGATGATTTATTTACTGTGGCAAAACACGATCAACTTAGTGTCACCTACCAACGCAAGATTTGGCAGGTTGACTATAAGGTTAGTGGTGTTTTGGACAAATTAGAGAAGTATCGTAAGGAATCAAACGTTTTTCTATTGAGGAAAAACGACTCACATTTGTTTGAGTTTACAATCCTGAATATTTTATTTACAAAAGAAAACTCAAGTTTGATTAAAGTGCAATTTATGCGTAAGTGGCGAAAAGCATGATTGGCATAGAATAATTTGCGCTAGTTTTCTTAAAAGTCATTTTTGGCAAACACAAATATCTCGGAACTACTTAAGATATATCGCTTATATCGTCGAATTATTGGATTCTTTAAACAATTACATACAACAGTAAATTTCTGTAATGTATATACGTTAATATGCGTGTTCGCCAACTTTGACTAAGAAAGAATTGGAACGAATTTCGAAAAAAATTGTAGTCGCCAATCATGCTTTTCGCCACTAATTGACGTTTACCAAAAGTTGACCAAGTACACAACATGTTGGCCCCATCTATTTACTCAGATCATAGACTACAGGTATCATCCATGCCCGCACGTGCTTTCGGAAATTCCGAAAGACAAATACTTTGTTTCAAGTGACGCCCACAATTTTCTAACCTGTTACACAACTGGTGACCACGTCAGCTTTCAGTATTACTTCCAACCCTTTCAAAGTGGGATTTGGATAGTGCTCTCAACGTCTCTGCCAATCATTGCATTGTTTTTACATGCGATTCTCGTCATTAAAAAGCTAAACAAAATGAATGACTTTAGCTCATACTTTTTTGCATACTCGTCAATGGTAGAGCACTCATTTCACACTCCATCCAACTTGTTCCAGATTGAGTCAGTTCGACTCGTAATAGGAATTTGGCTCCTTATGTCCATCATTTTCACAAATGCCTACAAAGGAATCGCAATCACAGGAGTGACAGCCCCAAAGACACTATCAACCGTGGAGACATTCGATGATTTGATTGTGGATGTCAAGGGAGAGTCTATGCTTCGTATTTATGAAGATTTGTATCGGCATCATGAATTGGACCGAAAATGCACAAACATGATAAAAATGGGAAATAAAATGCCCTGCTTTGTTTTGGTTTCTCCCCGTTTCTTTCTCTTCTCTCCAATTAAATCCCTTCCTTTATGAGAAGTGGAACCAGGGTATGTTAAGAGATAAGTCAGGGAACCCTTTGGCAAATCCAATTGAAGCTGTCAACTTGGCGAATGTGGATAAAGCAGGACCTCCTTTTGTACCGGATTTTATATTGGAAAACAGAAACGAAGTGGTTAGCAGGATGAAACCAGTTTATTCTAAAAGCTTCAATCGAAGCATGAAACTAACTCATCCATCTGCATATATGTTACCGGGAAGACACCCCAATCCAGAATATTCTTCGTCGTATGAAATTGCGGTGGAGAATGAAATTGTCAAATGTGAAAAGCCATATATTTATGTCGATCTTGAATCCGCGATTGAGCGAGAGTATCAATATTTAAGTAGACTTTATCCTGCTAAGACATTTTTTAAAGGAACTGAGCCACTTTTGAATAACTTCAATGTTTGGAGTTTCGAAAGAGCCCCTAGAACATCCACTTTACCAAAAAATTTTAATAGTTTATTAGAGAGCGGCATTTACCATGAAATTGAATTGTTTTATAAAAAGCACAAGTTTGAATCTGGAATACGGCTTGAGTTTTCAAGGGCCAATGCAGCATCAATGTTGTATGAGAGGGTTAAACCACTTGATTTGAAAACAAATTTGCAAACAATATTTTACATATTTATTGTCGGAGTCATTGTTTCACTATTTGCATACGCTCTTGAAAGAATCTACAACCTTATTTATGAAACGGTAGTATATTTGATAATTAAATGGATAACGGACAACCTGCCTTTGTTAGGAAACTGAGCGTTTGGAAATTGAAATCAATTCAAAAGTTCAATTGTCCGTAAATATTTTACTGAATTGCAATGCAAGGTACCCATGAAGATGAGTTTGGACATTTTATGCTAATCGAAATACATTGACATTGTCACAAGCACAAATTATTGCTATTTGGATATTGAAACGTCATAAAATATAATTATTTGCACATGTGGTTTTTTTAACTTAACCCAGGTGAGCATTTGTTTGTACTATATATATTGCTAATAAAGCAACCTATAAACATATATGTTTGCAAGGATGTATTTGGTGCTTAGTATGTACTTTTTTATGCTTTATTTAGTCGTGATGACATGACACCAAAACAAACACAATAATCTTATCGTCTTAAACTGTATGGATTGATTATGCATAATTTGAAATTTTGGAGAATTTACGGATAGTTCCTGAACCTTGTATGTAGAGACGGAGAGGCACACCTGAAGTAAATCAAGTGATAATTTGGTGATGGTTTCTGGACGCATCTAGAAAAAGTTTAGTGTGGTTGGCATTTAGGCGTTTAGGTTG
>JAHZNG010003531.1:0-10766 GCA_027744375.1 Orchesellides sinensis
TATTATCAAGTTCAGGTTCACAGGAAAAAGGAAGGAAAAGCTTAAAGGGTTATGATGATCACCGTGATCACTATTTACACACTAACTTTAGCAACTTAACCTGTCTCTGTGCGGGTAACTGCACGCGGGCTATTCTGCTCAGTCAGGAGAAGGAAATCATAAAAAAGTATTGCTTGGTTCTGTGCAGAGTTGTTGAAATATGAATAAAAAATGCAAAGAACTTTTTTTAAACCTTTTTCAATTTACAAGATGAGTGCATATTGCTTCTGCATTCCGCTTTGATGAGAGTGTACACCATAATATTTGAGTCTGACTCTGACTCAAAGCATTTTTACTATTCTGCATCAGCATATTTCCATTAATGATGACATGATGAAGCCTGTGCATAGGAAAAAAGGTGACTAGGAACGGGTTAAGGATTTAAAACTGACTAAGACTGATAAACATTTCCACGAATGAACTTTACTTCTTTTAACTAAGATGGATTAGGTATTAACATTAAGGAGCGCAACTCGGAGTTGCTCAAATGCCACTTCTTTTTATACCACCACATTATATCTACGGAATATTACAAAAAGAGTTCTCACGGTTATGATGATCGTGTTTTTCCATGGTTTGATTTTTCAGAAGGGAAGTTATACGATAACATCCTCCTACTTTAAAGTAGTTAATGAATAACGAAAGGAAGACGAAGGCAGTGCAATGCCCATAACAATATTATATCTGATGTGTATTAGACCTGTTTTTTACATGATTAAGCGTTAACGTTGATTTTGATATACCGTATAAAAACTGATTATACACAGGATGATACTTTTATGTGTATAAAATGAAATGATGGAGTTTACTAGGGAAAAAGTGAAGTAGCGTAGCAAATACAGTGACAATAAAAAAGTCCATTGGTGGTATAAACATTGTATAATAGGTGCGTTTTTATATATTTGGTTCTGGTTACGTAATGCACAACGGTAAAAAATCAGAATGCCCTTTCTATATTGTATTCCTCTTCCTTTCTCTAACATTTGTATAGCGGCACTTTTTTTAGTGAGATGACTAATAAATATACCTACGTAGAAGGCGATTGGAGATTGGCCTCGTCATTTGAACTGACACTGTTTTTGTCAAGTGAGCCTTATTTGGGAAATATCCGGAGAAAACCGTAAACACTATTAAGAAGTGAATGTCATTATAAGATTTTTGGTCTCCGCCTACACTATAACAATGCCTAAAACTCTGCCTCCCACAACTTCACATAATTTGACCAAATACTTAACAATTTGAAGACCACATTACATTGTTATGTCATCCGTCACGGTCACCATTCATTAACTTGGCCATTTATTTTTCGTTGGTCAAACAAAAACAAGTTTTATAATGCTAGGCCATTTCCGACTGTCATTGGCACTTTAAGAAACCCCTTTTTCTTCAACTGGAAAAAGGTACATATATAACGTAGACTATAATTAGCTTTTACCATTGTTTTGCAAGCTGTGCTTTTCTTGAAGGACACAAAACTGCTCATGTGTAAAGTGATTTGAAATGATGATGAACCCCATCATCAGCATCCAGGTTTAATTTTTGGCGATAATGACCTACCCAGCCCTACTGATCTTATCATTAGTAAGACGAATAACAAACACGTTTTTGTCTGAATTGCATTGCAATGTAGTATTATGCAATTAAGTGACGCAACAGACTGAGAAGAAGAGACAGAACATTTTCTCGTCACGATCATCATGCTATTTAGTATAGTGTTTTTAATGCTTACTCAAGCATCATTTCCAGCGTGGCTTGCACATAACTACAATTGCATGTCGTATGAGTCGGATTGTAGAAGACAATTTTTATATCTTGCTGGAGTAATTTCATTTTGTGAAAAATGATATGACACGTAGACCTGCTCTCTGTTCCCACAATGAATGGAAAATTTGAAAAGATCTAAAGACGGGCGGGCCTGGAGAGAATTCTGATGCGATGTGGTGAAGTGCTCTAATGCCTATTTAAAACTTATTAGCTTCTTCTTTATGGCCCTATTAAGTAATTTCCGATATCATACGATGCGCTTTGACTTTAAATGTGTTTTAGGTAACGTCATAAAATGTTACTGAGTGAGATGAGGAGACAGTGAGGAAGGAAGCACACATGTTATGTATTTATGAACACGTAAAAGGAAAAACATTCGTATGCATTGCCATCAGCAAATTTTACGACAAGAGAAATATTTCTCGTTACGAAGAGAACTGAACAGCTCCATATTTCACATGGATCCATCATCATCATATTTTGGAGGGACTGGAAAAAATGGAGGTGGAGGTTTTTCTAGTTACGTATTCATTTTTTAATGATGTGTGTTAAACTGCTCTGCGTGTGTCGGCATTTTTTTAATCATCACACATTCACATCAGTATGGAGAATACGTTGAGACACTTTATTCAGAATTAGAGGAAGACTACATGTAAAAAAAGAGTTATTCTCTACTTTATCCTCATTTATTTCCGAGACAAAACTATAAATTTGGAAGAGATAATAATATTTAACGTCATGTCATATTTCACCATCGTACGAGGATGAAAGATTCATTCAACCGATGAAACGAGCAAAACGAAATAATCCGATTACTATTACCTATTCAGATAGAAAAAATGTTACTTTGGAACTCTGGAGGAGCTGGCTCACTGGCGTAAAATGTAATTTAATGATGGCATAATTACTCCTCGTCGTCCTTTGTAAGTAATCTTAGTAGTAAGAACGGCTGAGGAAGAACGTTTATTCATACAAAGTTACATTGCATTGCGAAAAGTGCAGTGATGCATGAGAACCAAAGTCATTAAGTTAACTTATTAAATTACCAGCTCTCTGGTGTGGCTACTGGTGACGTGAACGCAGCCCTTATAAATTCAGTGAATCATTATCGTCAAGTTGCATAAGGAAGGGATAAAGACGTTATGCAGTTTCTTTAAGGAAATACAAAAGTTACGCAGTGCAAGGAATAAGTGCAATGACAAGTCGGCATTGTCAGCAAAAAACAGAAACAACATCTCTTAATTGGATTTGAGTTTGCTTATGTTGCATGGTATACGTGACTGATTGTAGTAATACATATGCACATGGACCACTGGACAGGCCAGGAGTTCAAAAAGGAAGAAGGACACATCACATCAGCATATTTTATTGCATCTAATGCATTGGGATTAAAATGTCACTAGAGTCACTCACTTGCATAAATATGCTTTTGTGAACTTTCTTCATGGAGCTTTAGGTACATTCATTTTGAAGAAAGGAACCTTTGTAAAAGAAAATGCCACGAGGTACTGTCGCATCATATCATTATTAATGGTAATAAAAAGTATATAAAATGTAGCAAAGAGGGTCAATGATTTTTATATATGCCATAGAATAAGATGTGTGTGCGCTATATAAAACCTATTAGCCTTTTTGGTGATGAATAGCAGCCTTGTACTTTGAATAAGTTTTATTTTTACGTTTAAACTGTGAATAGTCACATATCCAAATTAAATTGTGTTGCGCATGGCATGCCATTTATTAAATAGTCATTTGATTGGATTATAGAGGAAGGATATGGAGATTTGCATTTGAGAGTTGAAAATACGACAGAGGCGTCTTTTAAGGTCGCGACTCTGGATAGAATGACTTTTTCCTCCGGCTGATTTGCATCGGGTCATTGGGAAAGGCTAATATGCCTACACACCATGGAGAATCATTAAGCAATAAAATTTAAATGATGGGTGATGATAGACTTGATAAGTAGAAACAAGATGCTAATGATACTTTTATTAAATCTGGTGGACAAGATTTTTTTAACCTAATGCGTCAACCGTGTGAGGTAAGCGCATCATATCAAATTTCATACAACGTTTAGCGCTGGTGCATTTATTTACTTCACCTCATTTTTGTTTCAGTAGACCTTGACCCGTCTACAAAAATTTCAAGAGTGGAGTGTTTCCACGAAGGATATCATTTCTGTTATAAAGAAACACGTACTTCAGTTATATTCCTGGAAAGGTGTGTACGTATATGATAAGGTGGATCTCATAATGAGGTTTTTTGCAGTTTACTTTTAATTCCTCAAAGACTGATTCATTTATGGGAGGATTCTATGAAATGAAGATTGCACGGAAATGCAAAAGGTCTATGGAGAATTGAGATTTAAAGAGAAACATAAAAAAAGCATTTGTTTGTCTTCACTCTTGCTCCATTTAGCTTGAAAGTGCTCAATTCAATTAAGAGATCCTGCCGGAAATTGAGCTGGTACAACCGCAATCCAAACTTCCTCAAAATCTGGAATCCAGAAAGATGTGAATCTTCTGTGAAAAGTTTTAATGTGACATGTGTGCAAAAAATATACGTGGCATTATACAATTTTTTTACTTGTTAACTTATACCCCCACATTTTTATGCAAATGTATTCTATGCATATTCCATCGTGCCAATATCCACCCATTTTCCACTTTATTTTATGCAGATAACAGAGGATTCGATACGCAATGCAATTTAGCAAAAGTACAAGAATTTTGAATTGGAAAACAGGGAGAGTGATTCAAATTGAGAAAATGGGAATAGCAGTAGCGCGTGGAACTCAATTTTGTTTTAGTATGCATACCATGAAAAAAATCACAGCATATTCCATCGTGCCAATATCCACCCATTTTCAACTTTATTTTATGCAGATAACAGAGTATTCGATACGCAATGCAATTTAGCAAAAGTACAAGAATTTCAAATTGGAAAACAGGGAGAGTGATTCAAATTGAGAAAACATGGTAATAGCAGTAGCGCGTGGAACTCAATTTTGTTTTAGTATGCATACCATGAAAAAATCACCCATGTCCTTCTTCCCCTGTCAAAAAAGTTAACAACCTCATGATGCTCATTCATATATAAAATGCAGGTTTTTTAAGAAGCTTGTTTTTTGCACTAGGGAAAAACTTGATTGCATTCCTTTACAACAAAAGCGGACTACTGAAAATTTCTTTTGCAATAACAGTTTACATATAAATTCAAATTATACTTACCTTGATGTATAAAAGAAAATATCAAATTTTCAAAGAAAAATTGTTAAGATGCTTATCCAAATCCTTCCGGGATCTCTCCTTGTCAAATACAAATTGCTCACTGTTCTTTTACCTATATAAAAATCAGTCAAGTAAAGCTCGATATGTTGTCTCTGTATATACTCTTGTGATAACAATCACACAAAGTTCAGCGAATACTTATAAAACTGCACATGAGTATATCCGCACTCAAAAAAGACATCATGGATAAGTACAAACACGCCAAACATCGAGCAGCACAATATAAAAACACTTCACATATTTTCTCTCCGTCTGTTCCTCTGGAATTAATTTGTCACCCAAAAAATATAATCCTCTCTTCTGTAATTTGTAATCCCACAAAAAATAACGTTTTTCCTTCTTTCTGTCATACACTCACACAAGGCACTGCACATCCAGAAAAAATTTGAATCTCAAATAAGCTTAAAATTTTCCTTTAAAACCTTTTTATATATGCGGAGCACACAATAAACTCCTTTACTTTGTCTTATCAGCCTTACAAAGAAAAACGCTATAATTTATTTTATGAATCTTATCGCCACTAACTGACGAGGAATTCCGTGGAGCGCCGTTCCACTCTTTTTTCTGGATAACAAGGATTGAATGGAAGATAAGGAAATGCAACAAGTGTTTATGATTCAAATAAGGCACACAATGATGATGATACGGTGAAGAGTCTGAAGAAATGTGAATGTCTTATGTACCTTTGTGAGCACTCAGGTATGTATATGTGTATATATAAAAGCGAGACCTGCTATGTGGTTCCTTACAACACGGTCTCCGAAGACCAACTGACTGTCTACATCTGAACGTAGACTTGAAGGCTTTGGCTGGTGGCTGCCTCAGAGAAAAAAAATTGTCTTATGAGAAAGACCGACCACTTTACTAACTTCCCTTTCTCATATCACAAACCACCACCACATCACATAAGAAACGCATTATTGGTGCAGTTACACTTGCTCCATGTTATTACTTTCTTGTGTGGTTGGTAACGCATATGAAGTTATATGCACAAAAATAGTGCGTGTGTGCATATATGCAGAAGAAGGGGAAAGGAAGAAGGATGATTATCATGCAAGAGTCTTTTTTTCAAATTAAGCTTTTGTCAGCAATGCTCACACAACACATTGTCCAGAGTTAAGGATGGAGAATTTATATATAGTATGTTTTCCCGTATACAATGTGTATTATTCTTGAACTTGAATTCCCAGGCTGTGTTTTTTACATTTTTGGTTGACACGCATATAAAAAACTTTCACACGTAAAGAATGCAAAGTATACAAAGACAGTTCCTCTCTTGTTATAAATCGTTAAGAGAGTATAGTTTCTCATGTGTATCCTTTGTCCTCTTCTCGTCTTTTCTTGTGTGTATACTTATCAACAAGACAAGGAACTGTCCAGTACTGGAAATTCTGGAACTTGTGATATCACGATTTTGTTATCCTTACTATGTGATGAATGCGTTGCGTAAATACTTTCTTTAACATAGTATACAAAAAATGCAATGGATTTTGATATAGTTGAGTGCACTACTGCTTAGACGATGCATATTTAAATAGGTAAAAATAATGGAAAACACTCTGCACCACAATAATAACAACAAAGGTCTTTTTATTCTCTGGAAAGAAAAATGCACCCATTATACAAATGAGCATATAGCGTCAGCGTGTCATGATGAGTTAAACTATGTTGTTGATAATGGTTCTTTAAACACGTTCATACAGATTTAAACGAAATGTGCTGGACAACTGGATAGAAGAAGAGTTGGTATTGAAAATGCTAAATTAAGCAGTATTAACAAATCCAAATAAAATTGCTAACCTGGAGAGGGGGCATTACTAAGCTACTTACTTCCGTTAGGATTTTGCCATTTTTATTAAAAAGTGTAGCGTTAAAGTTTACAAATTCAATATAATTTGATATATTGAAGCAATTTTTTAATGTCACTGGGCTGAAATGAATCCTGTGGATTTTAACGAATAAATCACTCTTCTACTTGCTTCCAGTGTCAATACACTATAGCTGAATTATACCACACTTGTAAGAGAGGAAATGTGATATTGAAATATTACCACATGGAGAAACGGAGCAACAATGGAAAATTCTGACACAACCAACCAATATACAAGTAACACTGAAACCTCTGCAGAATGCAAAACATTTCACTGTAAAGTCAAAAGCCAAGTTGGTTAGATGAACCAGGTGCATAATAGACTAGCTTATGTATGCCTACATTTGAATGCACTGCTAAAAAAGTGAATTTGAAATATAGCATTATGTTTTACTTTTTACGCGTACCTAAGTAATATTGATGGTGATGATTGATATTGTATATAAGTACGGAGGAGATGATGATGGTATGTGATTGTTATGGATTTGGATCGTGCTGAGTGAATGAGTTAGAGGGTGAGTTAAAAGAGTTGGCTTGGCTTACGGCAGCAAGTGTACGGCAAAGTGCATCTATGATTATCATCATCAAATCAAATCATCATTATAGTATTGGACGGACGTACATACGCAATGCTCTACACACACATCTAAAAAACACGCTGTGATTAACGAAATGGGAATAATAAAATTGTTATATGAAATGTGTAAAACGAGTACACAGAAACAGTGTGGAAGAACGGTGAATGCATTTTATTATAACAAATACAAAAAGCCGCCGCTTTTATGTGTCTATATTTGTGTAGGTAAGGTATTATGGTTCATATGTCCATCCATCCGTGCCAGGAGGTTTGAAAATTGAAATTGGGCTTTGTTGTTAGTTGGAAGGAACGGTATCAGAAAACCTATTATTTGTATGTGCACATATATGTGTATTTATAATGTGATGAAGAGGGAGAAGGGGGAGAAGATAAAACATGAACTTGAAATGGGAAACGGAGGGTGCACTGCATACAGCCACATTTTTTATTAAGGTGGGCGGAATACATGATGATGATTTGTAGATGTTTTATTTATTCATCGCTTTTTGATTTAGGTATATATGTAAAGATGGCCCGTGGTAAAAAATCAGGCTACATGTAATCCATATAGAAATATTAGAAAATTAAGAATGAATGAAGTAACACACAAAGCCATAAAATAATTTATTCATTAAACGTCAGTAGTCATAAAAGTCTATAATATTGAATTTAGATTCGTTTAATTCTTGAATATTCACTACCAAAATTTTACGATTAAAAAATTGATGCTATTATCATTAATATTACAAATAGTATCCTTATATGATTCACATCCAAAACTTTTCCTTTTATGAACAAATAACTTTTAATAATATCACAGCAATTTCTCATGGTGGCGCTTTTCGTTGCTGTACTGCAACTCGAAGTTAATGTCATCCCAAATGAGATCCTCCCGAGCCACCTCATCTCCATCGGTAGATTTGTCAAGTGAAAGTGCGTTATTACTGCGGAGCACACGACACCGCGTCACTTCTTCAGTTTCCGCTGCCATTAAACCTGGTATTAAACGTACAAAATATGTTAATTTTTAATAACTTGTGATATATGTAGGTATCTGAAATCGAGTTTTATTAATGCCTCTTTACGCTCTTCCTCTCTCTCCAAAAACGCTTCACTGTATGCCCATAGGCCAATAATGATCATGACGATACACGATAAAAGTATGAATGCAGCAAAGGCAAGGCTAAATTCAGCCATTTTTACAGTACTAAACAGAATGCGAGATAATTATGGTAAGTCATAACAATAAAATTAGTTTAAAACAGGGCATTTTGATATGCATTGTCATGTCGGGTCACAAATGACGTTTATTGTCATACATGTTTTGGAAAATACAGTGTCCTTGGCAAAAACCATATTACACTTTATTTAAAATACATAATAACTCCAGGTTTCACTTCGTCTGCCACCATATTTATTCACATATTATGTCACTATTTCTTCTCTGGTGCCACCTTGTTTGACTTCCCAAACTTTCCTCCCTTGGATTTGCTCGATTCTGCTGAATTCTTTCTCTTACCAGTAACATCTATTGGGCTTCTCACCGGTGAAGCTCCAGACACCCAAGGCTTTTGATACAGCCGTTGTGGATCCCATTTGGGCAGATTGTCGGTAATCTCAACCTTGTTTCTTTTAAGAGAAGGTACAGGAACGTAATTGCGGAATTCGTAGTTCCACACAAAATCTTTAAAAAACAAAATAGGGAGTCACGCGCGTTTTTAAACGTAATCAATTTTCACAGAATGACATTGATGACTTTAAGCATTTTTATATACGAACTAACCAGTAGGTCGAAATCCAGATCTGCTCTTTCCAGAAGCTACAATATGTCTGAAAATCCTATTCCTGGAATCATAATAGTAATCTTGGGCCCTACTGCTGACTTTTAACTTAAATGACTTAGAATAATCATCCCAAAAGAAGCTTCTCGGCGTAAGTTCACCCTTGCCACTACCAGCTTTCTTAGCATCCTTAAGCCTCCACGCGCCATCACTACCATCGTAGACATACATGCCCCCCATAGAGTCATCAGTGTTTTTTGGGTAAAACCGTTTGTCCCCGTCATTAAAATAGTAATCGTCTGGCGTTTTATGATCAGGATCTGGATGTGGAGACACGTTAATATTATATAAAGGATCATAACGCATGTCTCCTTTAGCTTTAGACTTGTGCAGCCAAATCTCTTCGGAGAGATCAAAG
This sequence comes from Orchesellides sinensis, assembly GCA_027744375.1. Classification (NCBI taxonomy): domain Eukaryota; kingdom Metazoa; phylum Arthropoda; class Collembola; order Entomobryomorpha; family Orchesellidae; genus Orchesellides; species Orchesellides sinensis. The sequence goes on from JAHZNG010003531.1 coordinate 9,740, forward strand.
ACAAAGTCACTGGGAGGAGGGCTCCCATTAGAAATGTCGTCGAGTCCCTTTTTCCACACATGGAACTTTTGGTCGTACACGTAGTCTTGCGCAGGATCCTTTAAAAAGAACTCTCCAGCTCCAGCCTCGTAATAATAGTCGTGAGGGAATCTGCACAGCTTTGGTCGATCTTTCATATTTGCCAATTTAAAAACTTTATCTTCCTCATCAAAAACGTAGTCTTGTTGGGGACGCTTCTTCAAAAACACACCTTCTTCGTCGTCCCAGAAGAAGTCTTCGGGATTGGTGTCTTTTTCGTTCTGCTTTATATCCCATAGAGATGTTCCAAGCTTCGCCCCCATAGTCTACAAATTTATAAACAAATACAAATTCATGACTCCAAAGATTCAACTAGCTTCTTTCAACTATATTACAAAAACCTGTCAAATACCTTCTGCCTGGACACTTCAGCATTCTTAAGCATTTCTAATCGGACAGCTCTAGGAAGCCAACGCTTTTTATAAGTATCCCAGTAAAATTCCTCGGGGTACATGTTGGACTTCGGCTTGGCTACTTTACGCCAGATTTTAGTGTAGCGCCCTTGAGTATACTGAGCATGTTGACCTTCAATTAAATCTTTTTGTTTATACTGTCCTTCGAACTCGTCAAAATACCATTGACTAATGTCATTCGAAGTCTGCACTGTTTTGTCATCCTTTTTCCTCCATACACCATCTGCAGAAAAGTATCTGAACTGGTCCGCTTGTCGAGCTGGTTTTTGTAGAAACTATTGCAGGAAAAATATGCAATCAAGTCCCTTCGTGTTCTATCATCCCAGTAGTAATCATCCGGGGTTAAACCTGGAGAACATTATATATCATCGCTACTGATTACTAGTGATTACAAAGGAACATGTAGAAATGAGAAATACAGAATAATAAGGTTACCTGTTAGTCCTCTCCAAACTCCTTCAAACATTCTGGTGTATCGTTTCCCATTCTCATCAAAAACAATGTCGGATGTTTTTACGTTTTCAGGAAGGTTATTT
>JAHZNG010003532.1:0-12742 GCA_027744375.1 Orchesellides sinensis
TATGTAATGTTCTTACAACCCCAGTCAGATTCAACGATGCATGGCATATATTTAATTTGATATACATATTTAACTGGTAGCATTAACACAACATATATGTAGCAACTACCGTGAAATAGATACATTTAATGATATGATGATAGTGGCTTGCAATTGGAATTTTGCATAGATTACAAATTCACATATTCCAATTATTAACTTCAAGAAAGAAATTAAAGGTTCCAAATGCTTAGCTGCGTGTATATAAATAAATGCTAGTATACGTATTTGTTCACCTAAGCCCCTTGTGACTTGAATTTTATTTTCATTAACTTGAATCCATTATGTTATCAGAATGAAGCCTAAATGTTTTCGACACTAAAAAACAAAATAAGCATTTAATTTTTGTCAATGCCAATGCACCGTAGCTATGCTTGCATCAAGTCAGCAGAAACAACATGGTATAAAGTAATGAATCAATCATGGAGCACATATAAAAAGGAGCATGACGGATGGTTAAAACTTGATTAAACGTATGTCTCAAAACAAGTACTCAAGTCCAAGGATATTCTCAAATGCTGGAGGAACATCCCCATCTTTCTCTCTCAGTCTAACGCATCCCTCCATTTATAGTTAGGTATTACTCTCTTCATCCTAGCTGCCACTTTGACATATATCCAGGAACAACAAGAGGAAAAGATTTTACTTAGAACCAGTTTTAGCTGGAAAGTAATAAAATATAGCGGCAGAAAAAGATAATCATAGAAACGTCAAACACAGCAGCACCTCACTAGAGCGTAAAAACATCAAATGGAACATTGAAAGTTATATACCGAAGTACAGCCTCAAGGCTAGGTGCTACGTCTCCACATATGTAGAAGAAAGCTGCCGGTAAACTAAGCAGACACGGGTGAGGTAAAAATATATATTGATAAGTGTGCAAACCAATTGTGCTCACTTCACTTGATGGGATCATCTTTCTTAAAACATTGTTCTGTATATCTGTAACTTTCTCTTGGGTCAGCAAGTTCTTGGTAAGAAGTAAATGTATATGTCAGACGCTCAATAATATTGCCCCAAGTGTGTGTCCACTCACCTTTCTTTACCTCTTCACAGCACTAAAATCAAAAGCTTCTGTTTCTGGCTTGTCTCAAGAACAAGGGCTGTTAGATGATGAGCCGCACATTGTATACCGGTTGCTTTTGTGAAAATAAACCTGACAAACAGGATATAGAGAACTTGCGATTATTGAAACTAATTGCCTGTCTGCCTTATGCTATTTGTTTTTTTTGAAATTCTGTCACCAGTTTTGGATTATTGGTCAAAAAATGGACCATAGATCAAGTGCCGCATGCATATGTTCCGATTCCGAAATCGTAACGGTCGCTAACGGTACACTTAATCATTTGGTTCTCATTTTTACTGTAATTTTCCCATTGTTAAAGACTAAGTTTGCCGAAAACGGACTGTTAAAAATGGGCTTCGTTCAAAAGTTTTGTCCAAATAACTGTTTTTGCGAAAAGTGACCGTTACTAGTACACCGTTACAGCTTTTCAAAATCTGACACCGGATTCTTCATTTTGATGAAAAATGGACCCTAGATTGTGTGCCACATGCATATGCTGCTATAAAACATTTTTGAAATCGTAACAGTTTCTAACGGTAAAATATGACCGTGAGTTCCCATCTAAGAACTCAGCCAAGCCATTTGCATTGGGAACCCATTGACTTTTTTGAAAAAGTTGAAAACTGCGCCCAGGAGAGCAGTGACAGACTGATACACAGACAGACAGACACCGCTAACGTTCCTAGTAACTTGCTAAATCGCAAGTTAATAAAGAAATAAGACAATTTATCAGTCGATGATAAAGATCGAATTCGATCGAGCGTGCTTCTAGACAAGTATCAAAAAGTATATGAACATGATAAATAATATGTGAAGAAACAATGTTGTTCTTCGAAATAAAAGTCGATGAATTTGAGAAAATATGAGATTATAATAAAAGTTTTAAAATTGGAATAATATAAGTTATAAGTAAATTATGGCTAAGGTAATACTGTAGACCTGTATACACTAAAACTTAATCAAAATTTGTTTGGTTATACAAAATATTCGTGTGCACACAAAAATCATATTCTTCTACTTATTAAAATTTTTACTCATCCTTATTCCAGAACGTGTATTTTCTCGCTATCTAAAAGCTTAATCTATCAATTTTAGATTGTGTGTTTGTGATGTGATAAGATACCCAGCTGCACTAGTATGATGCAGGAATACGACATGACAAAACCATCTGTCAACTTAGCGACATACTCTGCCCTGTTCAAACAGCTATTGTCAAACAACTGGAGCATAACGTGAATGTCTGGGGATTTTTCATTTGTCATTTGCAATAATTGTCATAAAATCACTCAGAGAGAAACGGAGACGTGTGTCTGCATGAGTGTGAGAGAAAGGGATGAACAAACCTTGCGGAATGCAGCGTGACAAGTATAAACCGATGCTTTTAAGATATTACTCAAGAAAGTCATTCTTTTGTTCTCTTTTGAAAGAAGCATTTCGTAATTTACCAAAGAAAGGCAAACATATTAGTTGTTCCGTAACAAACCAGTACTATTTTCCCCTACCAAGAATATTTGTCACAAGCATACTTTAATGCATTTTTATATAGAAAATTTATTATTGTTCAAAATTTTGATAACAGGAGAATATTGTAGTCGCTTAAATGCAAAATAGTATTAAAACATAATATACGGATCTTTCATAAAACAAGCCAGCGCCCAAGGCTAAAACTAGTGTCATTAAAATTTACTTTTCCATCTGATAATATTTTGGATTAAACTTTATTGGGAAGATTAGCAAAGAACATGCCTAAGGCATTAAGCATTATTTTGTACATCACATAAGGTTACTTTCTCCCACAAAACAGTCAAGTCACAGGGTTGGAAAATATAGCTTGAAGGTTTTATAGTCTCCGAACAATTAGAATATTCCCTAAGTTGGTGGTCGTAAAGAGTCAAAGAACAATATGGTAGAAGAGTAAGTAAAGGGGTTATTGATGTACTAAAACTTTGTTGCTTATGTTCATTGTATTGCATGCTCATAGTTCATACTCATATCATGTAAATACGCAGCGTAGTAAACGCTACTCCACCGCAGAGCCCCATAAATTTTTGGATTTCGAAGGATCTCATGATCCCATAATATCAGAAATTCCAGCTTTTCATGAGATTTTATATGTGAAGCTATGCACAAATAGAATAGGGTTTTTACTAAGGTTTCCAATTTATATGAAATGATTGCTACAGAGCAATGAAAATTGAGATATGTGAAGTAGCATGCAATACAAAGTTTTCTCTATTAGTAAATTTTCATTATTGTTGCAGTCGCTCATATTCTCATTCCTAAATGCGCACGACATGCATTGTGTGGCACAAGGCTTAGCAACAGCATCTAATGAATGAATCAAGTAACACAACTGCGACCGCTGAAACAAAACCATGAATACAATAGAACATCATAGCGAGTGAAAGTTCTAAGCATGTATGATCGGTTTAATAACTAGAAGAAAGCTAATATAAAACTATTTACAATTTCCTCATATCTGATGGAATCTCTTAACGGATTACCACTTGCCCCACGTTTATTGACATATGTGTATACATGTTCATGAGCAATTGTGCATATTCTATATACAAAGTTTCATATGCACGTTTTATACTAGCAATTAACTTCGTATGTACCTAACCACATAAGTGCTGGAATTTATTATACATAAAATTGAAAGTGTGTTACAACGTAAGTAAAAGAGGTTTCATTTGTGGAATACAATAAAAGCTGAAAGCAAATGAAGGCAAGTAGTCACCTTCCACTTATTTTCTCCAGACCATTACAGTCACACATCAAATTCATGACATTGTTACGAAACACGCAATCAGCTTTGCATTACGTGCAACTGCAACGGCTACGTATGCTGCATTTATACTTTAGAGGTTTTAAACCGTCATGGCTTCTATATAACCAGGTGAAATTGAAACCAAGAATACACTTAGAACCTATTTTTATTAACGTTTACAATCAGTGTTTTAATAAGTGCGCTTTAACAACCATCGTTATTCAATAATAGAGCAAGGTTGTTAAGACTTAAACCCCGAAAACATTAGTGCAACCGTTTGCACATCAATGCTATGTGCTGTTTTTGGTAACCAATCCAAAAACTATTGAGAAAATTGTATAATCATTATTACAATTCCATTTTAGCACATATAAGTTCTACGGAAGTCAATAAAACTTAATTCCTGTTGGAATTAAGCAAAACAAAGTAATTCCATAGTTCATCAGTAAAAGTACAATTTTCCGAGTGAATCACTCATCATTAGGCATTTGTGATTAATACATACATAGCCTTTATAGCATATTTTATGTCTCTAAAGTATTTTTGTTGAAAAAAGCTCTGTAAAAATTTCTTTACAATCCGTTCACTCGTTGGCGTTTTCCTTTTAAACTTTTAAAGAATTTTTCATCATTTCTAAAGAAAAAACATGAAACGAGGAAAGAAATTTACAAAAGTTGTGTATCATATCACAATTCCAAGTTATTTAATAATAACATTTGATGCATCATCGCACGTTTTCCCTAGTCTAAGGTACAAGAGTACTTTGACAGATAGATGAAGTGATGAAAAACAACGCACCACATGAGAAAACCTGTCAAAACAAAACTAATGAGACGAGAGTGTTGATTTAAGAGCTAAAAATGAGTACGGACGAAACATTGGCATGTTACTATGTTGCGTTTGCTTGTTTTACATACTCGTGAGTTATATTTGGAAAGGCGATGTTTTCTCTTTCCCTGTGAATATCCACAATTTCTTAGTTTGCCATGCATAGAAATATATGTACAGAGTACGCTAAAGCAACGTTATAAACGGTTAACATAGAAAACCATAGGTTTTTGTACAACGATGCGATAACATCAAAATTTGAAGAAATATGAAACCTCCTTTTGGCATGTAGTATACTGCCGTCTACGCATAAAAACTGTAAAAATGGGAAGAAATTATTATTTTTGGTAATCTCTGCAGTTCTTAAAACATCCTTTTAAACACTTTTATGTTCATACAGTCAATTCGCTACTGAGGATGGTAATACGCGAAATAAAAATATTCACTTTTGGTTTATGCGTTTTTGAGCACCATATTCCATTTACGCATCCTCGCTTTGGAATTCCGAAAGTGCATTCTGCATCTGTCGATTCCTCTTCTCTAGAAGTTTATTACAAATTCTCATTTCAACCCATAAGAACCATACGCATTTACTTTTATAAACGTACATATATATGCACTCATTCATTTCATGATTTAAAATGCACAAGAGGTTCCTTTTTTCAGTTTTCATACCATGCCAGGATATTTTAGGATTTAAAATTCTTTATTGCTCTCCACCCGACCTCATCACTTGCGGTGGCTCTTTCAACCATGCCTGCCTGCATTGCATAACATAATACTTCAAGCCGCTCGCTCTGCTCCATAACTTTCCTTCAAAATTGTTACAATTCTTGGAATGCCAGCAAGGATGGAAAAGTCGTAAGGCAATAAAAGTACAATGAAAATGAAATTTTGGTTGAAGCACACAGAAATTAAATAAGTGAAGCGCGGAGGGGAAAGTGATATTTGTACTTACAAAGAAAAAGGCAAGAAAGAGCAAGCAAAAGAATTTTAGGGGGAGCCAAATAAAAAAATAGATTCCTGACCTTATCACGTAGGAGAAGTCTCACACGTGCTGCCTGATCTCCAAATCTTTGCAAGGCCAATTCCAATTCCACACATCGCTCCTGCCAGTCCAACGGGGTGACAAGAACTTGTCCTGATTGGCCTTGGACGACACTTACAGCCGCTGCCGCGGCAGCCCGAAGAAGTAAAGAATTTTCAATTGTTCCAAGAACAGAAGATGTACTACTGTCTCTAGCTGAAGAAGTAGTACACTCGGCACCATCACCACTGCCAGCAGCTGCAGCAGTTAAAAGGCAAGATGAAGACGGTTCAATGGCATTTGATGTAGGTGCAACATTATTCCTATCAATTCCGTCACCGCTACTCACATTTCTAAACCCGAGCTCAGTTACAAACAAGTCAAAATCAAAACCAATCTCTATCGGAATATTTTTAGTAGCTTGACAACTGTCACCAGACTCGCCATGTTGATCATGATTTCCACAGACAGTCGAATCTGGATTTTCTCGTTTAAAGTCATTTTTGTTACTTGTACACTTTCCGCTTCTCATATTTTTCTTTCCTCCTGCACCCGGAATATTTGTCATTGTACTCCATGTAGTTGTGGTTATGTCATTTAGTGCACCAGGATTTGCATGCCCTTTGCTACCACTTTTGCCCTGATGGACTCTCCCAGTTCCGCTGGGGCTATCTATGGTAGTTGAACTACCAGGACCACCTGTGTCACAACTCATATTAATTCCACTCGTACTAGTATTCCCATACGAACTCCAGTCTCTTACTCGCTGCGCGCGTAGGTCTGTGGAGTAAGGACACACGTCATGACTGTCATGACCCGTCGTAACTAACTGGTCAGAGTTTTGAGCTGTTCCGTAAGCGCCACTAGTACTGCTACTACTTTCAAGGCTCGTATTATGTCTAAACGCATCCATTAAACTAGATAATCTTCTCCTTGGGATAATATGCATTAAATCCCTTTCTCTTTGTCTTTCTATTGCTTCCTGATTCTCATAAATTACTTGTTGAGCATGGGCTAAGTTATACGTGGAAGACTGTTGTGTTCCTCCATGTGCCACACCACCACCTCCTAAAGCCGGAGGAGGTTCATAATCCAATGCAAACTCAAAGTCTCCTCCTTCTGCAGTCGGCGTAGTAGTAAATGAGGATGATTGAGTACGATGATGGTACAACGGGGAACTGATTGTCAAGGCTTCTTCCATTGAAACAAGACAATGCTGCGAGAAACGTGACAAAGAATCAAAAACTTCAGATAAGGTTCCACAGGAAGACTCACTAGTCGTATCCCCGTCTCCACTAACAAGGCTACTTAAACTGAGACTAGTATGACTTGCACAGGGCTTTCTTTGCTCCAGCTCAAACTGCTGCTCAGCAAAGTCTTCTAATAAGTCCTGAAACTCTTGGTCTTGTTGTCGGTGCAAATCCTCTAAAGAATCTGCCTCTATATTTGAGCTTAGTCCACTAGCACCACTATGACAACTTTCGTCGCAACTTGCAGCCAGACTTGTTTCCCGACCTGAAGGCGTGTTATCACCATCTTGATCGCCTGTTAGATCAAAATCTATTAAATTCAAATCTATAAACGGATTTGATGATATGGATGCACGATGATGAGTCTGGCTTTGCCGTGGAAGAGTTGAACTACTTCTCTCTTGCAAACTTAACGATGATTGCCTTGCAGTAGACGACGAGCCGGCGATATCATGGGAGCTTGCACTAGTTTGCGGAATTCCTCGCACGTTATCACCACCAGGACCATTTGTGGTGCTAAAATTTGCAAAACTTTGTCTGTTAATTGAACTCCCATCTGCTGTTGCTTTTTCTCCATCACCACCCCCAATATCAGAGAGCCTTGTTGTAGCAGCAGCATGTAACGACGATGATGAGCCTGCAGACGTTCCTTCCAACGTTCCTCTCAATGGCACTACAACAGATGGAGAAAATTCTATACATGATCTCACTTGGCCTCTTGCAGGATTCACTGTTGGCCACGTGCGAAGTGGATTTAGATCTCTTGGCGTCGTTATATCTTCTTCCATTACTGTGGCTGACGATGTTGCAGATGATATTTCTTGGGAAGTTGGTTTTTGCTGTGGTTCTGCTACTGTTGATAATGATGATGATGTCGATGTTTCCGGTGGTGTGTTTTGGCAAGCGAGTTTAGCCGTTGTCTGATTCCACATTGGTTCTGTCGTAATAAGCCTGTCAACTCCTCTGCTGATGTTGTTGAATTTGGCCAATTCTGTTAAACTAAGTGGAAGATTGTGCTTCTTTGGCTTTGGCACTGTCAACTAATGCCAGTTGCAGAAAGAACCGGTAAAAGCAGGCGATGCTGTTTTTTGGTGAGCTAAACCATATTACTACTTTCTCATTCCCTATTGACTAGTAATTCAGGCCAATTGATTTCATTCAGCTTGTATAATACATATATACGCGTGTTACATATATAGGTTTGCTCTAATTCCGCAGTTCTACTTGTTATATTTGTCCATAAACAAAGTAGAGTATAAAAATCTACATTCGTTTTATAGACAGGACACTATATGGGTGGTGGGTGACCATACTGTGGGCCCTACACATAGCTGCAATCTCTTGGATACATTTGTTGGCAGTGACATGTAAAAGGCCCTCTCGTCAACATTAACTTCATTTTCCATACATCGCTTTGGTTGGCAATCTATCGTCAAATACATACACACTTCTGTTGGAGGCACGCACTTTTAACTGTACAAAAATTTGCAAAGATAATAATTCATTATTTTGCAACCACGTCCCGCCTTCTGGTAATGTCGTCTTTTGAAATGACTCCAAGCGAAGATACTAGAGAGACCAAAGTTTTGGCATTTTCCTGTCAGGATTTTCGTGGTGCATGCGTGTTATAAAGTAGGTAGGCTTTCACCGATAGTATATAAGTAGATATGTATATTATGCATGTACGACTGACTGCTGGATTTTCGTAGATAGGATCAACAGTGTAGTACCGTAAAGTAGCAAGATTATGTAAATTGTATAAATGACTTAACTGCTACTACATTCCACACACAGATGAACATATTACTTCGTTGTCGTTTTGTTATTTCTGGCACTCAGTTATCAAAACAGAAAGAGTAGGGAGAGGAATGTTTGTATAAAGGCATTGTAAATTGCAGATGTTATTTAGATAACATCTCATCTTTTTAGGTGAGCTTTATCCTTAGATTTATGTCTCATTAGTTGTCTTCATGAGTCATTTCGTAAGTACAAGACTTGATGAACAGCCAGTGATGCCTATTTCCTGTAAACAGATAACAAAAAATGATTTGAAATTTGTGAAAATTTTGAGGTACATATATTTGTACTCGTGAAGGTCTTAATATGTATTTTAGACGTTTGCAAGGCTCAGTTTAAAACAGAAGACAGCAGCCAGACACAAACTACCATTTGCCAAGTTTCACATTTACGTTTCCAAAAGTAAATAAATGGATTGTTTTTGTTTCAAAGTTTATTTTCCGAATCCTTGATCAGATTACAATGCATGCATAGTCAAGTGGTAGCTTTTATGCAACTTGTTTTGTTTGAGTTAAATTGGTTGATAAAGCATTTCTAACGAATGAGTGCAATCAGCATTCCTAGCTAATGTGATACTTGTGGTATGTACATATAAGCAATCTAAGCAACCCTGAGTTTTTTTCTATGACTGTTCAAGAAATTGATTGTTTTTCGACGATGAAAGTGATTTGTGCCTAAGCCAATCGAAGTATTATATGGAGAAATAGAGCATGCAAGATTTCAGCCAAGTTTTTAAGCAACGATCCAATTTAACTTTAGAACAAACTTAGGTATATCCTTGAAAATACAATTCATAAATAAGTCTGTACTTAAGATCTAACTAAGTGTTAAATAACCAAGTATTCAATTTGGTAGGATAATTCAACGAGAAACCAAAAACGAACTTTTACATTGACAACAAATCCAATAATTATGGGAATACTTTTAACAATATCCAACCTTTCTCTTTCAAGCTGTTCAATTTGTTAAAGAATCATGACGCGTCGGAGTATTTGGAACATTTCTCAATAATTCAAGCCAGCAAATTTACAAAAAAGCACTAAGGATAAATTCCAAAACACTGAATACTTGTTGGTATGCATATTATGCGTACAAGTAAGTCATTTCGAGATTTTTCCATTTTGTGATCAAATTTATTTCATAGGGAACGTTATCACTTGCTCGCACACGACTGCATAGAATTTATACCTGTTGGAAGAGTTGCATGATTCTAAGCTCTAAAACCACAAGCGTGGTGTGCTGTTACATCCACTGCACCGAAACAAGGGTAACAGGCAGTCATAATTATCCATTTGCATGCACCACACTAAATACTTTAATGAGAATGATGAAGGGGAAAAGAAACGAAGGAAGCTTTAGGGGTTTATTAAACACTTCGTTTTACTTTACAAAACGGTATTTTTACTTGTAGACTGGCAAGAATTCGTAGATACCCTAAAACCAGCCACACGCACAATTCATGATTACCATGAATGAACAGACGTTATTGAAATTAAAGTAAATATTAAATTTCCCTATGCTATTACTTAGCTTTCTCTACGCGTGCAGAAATGAAGTAGGTGATTAGAATAAAAAACGATTTTCACATTCAGTATTTTAAACAAGGGGTAGGTGGAAATTTAATGTTCATTCCATCCAATGTCAACTCTGAACCACTAATGTCAGCTTCATTTATCAATAAGCTTTTCAAAGCTCGCAATTAAATACAACTGTATGTATTTCCGAAGAACTTATTTCCACACAGTATTCACTGAATGATGACTGAAAGTAAACTGCCGTATCTGAAAATCTTGAAATTCGGACTGGACTAAAGCGAAAAGCAAATGTACTTTTGACAATACTGACGAAGTGTCTTGTTAGTCGGTTCAATTATAAATTTGTGCACTATCTCTTCGTAACACTTTCTTCAACTATCCTTATGCGTATGTCACGTAAAAAACGCACGAGGAAATTATATTTGCTTGAATGCATCGTGTATACGTAATCGTACAAAATTGTAACAGTGTAACTATGTTATAACTAGAAGCAAGTACAGTTAAGAATGATGAGTCTAAATTCTATTCTTGGGGTTGGATAGAACAGATCACAGAGTTACTACAAGGCAAAGTATGTTCAGCATGGAACATCATTCCAAACGATTCCCTCCCTCTTTGTCTCATTATTTCTTAGGCTCCCTGAAGTTGTGCTTGCATAATAAGAAATCGGTATAGATAGGTACACACATGATGATAAAAATGTGTACTTACGTTAACTATATGAGAAAGATATCCTAAAATATGTACCCAATGTTGAAATGAGTATACATTATATGACACACAAGAAAATTTCTTGAATGCTAACAGGAAACTCGAACAGATCAAGTTTAGGTAAGATTATCTGTGGATGTATTGACTTCTCCCGTAAAAACAACCAACCCTAATAGCGTTTCCTAACGTAAAATAGTATTATTCAGGAAGCCATACTATGTCTTTCGTTCCAGCTTACTAGTTAAACACCTCGTGTACCTAAATATACCTAACAAAAATCTAGCATGCACGAAATAAACTGCAAAAAATGCCTCGAAAAGAGGAAAAAATATCATGAGAATGATCTAATTTTGAACCGAAGTTGGAGAGAAAAAAGCGACAAGGAAGAATGAATGCAACAACCCTTCAATTTCTAACTTAACACATATCGTATAAGTTAAAGAGATGCAACAATATATCAGCATACTACTATATAGGACTTCGTTATATAAGTGCTTTGTGGTAGAGTACACAAAACGAGCAATGAAGGGTTTGATCTTTATAAACCTTTCTGTCTAAGCTGCCACAATTCCCGAATGTCAGGCTCATGATGCGGCTCATGTTGACTCCACATGAAATCATTTACATCATGGTAAGGGAAACCCCTGGAAATTGCAGACTCAGAAAAATTTTTAAATACTGCTGTGATTACCAGAATATATGAATCTGTATACACATGAGAGGGTTTTACTCCAAAGTTTCTAGTTTTTGGTCTGCAAAGGAGGAACATAAAGGAAGACAGATATCCCTAATACCGGGTGAAGTATGAGCTCTAAAAATGTTGAAACCTGCCACTAAACTTGTACATTTCAGCGTATTTACGTACACATAAAAATACCTATATACATATACAGAGCATCAGCCGATTTGATGATTGCTATTTCCCATTGGCACATGATCTTCATCGCGTGGCAGAACATTGAATGAGAAAGCTCCGATAAATTTGGGTTTTCATGAAGAAAGAAAAAACACTTTTTTAAACTTGAGGCTCCACTCAGTTCTCTCATTCTCTCACCCTAAAATCAACCCGTGTGGACATAAAAAAATTATATGGAATACACAAGAAAAGTTGTTAAAATGAGATTTAGAGATGCCATATACTTGTATATAAAATAACTTTTTTTCTTACCTACACGCATGTTTGAAATACTTTAGGTTGGCGACATGTCTTTATATGCATTGCTATTACAGTATAGAGTATCGCTCAGAATTTTTTGTGAAGAAAAAATATATTTTAGTAGCTACAGTACGAGCTTTTAATTCTGGTGAACATCAATTTATCAGGAGTAAGATTTATATTCATGACGTGAAGGCTAAAAGTCGTCAGCTGGGGTCTCTTCATCCTCTGAGTGTAACTCCTCCATGGTATGTATTGAATAGCGTGGCTTGATAAATTTACAGATGAAGAAACCGACGGGTTTACATGCCAGAGGAAGTTTGATAACGAAGGTCTAGCTATGCAGTAGATAGAAATGAGAGGATATTGTTGTTGTATCTAATATATAACGTTTACAAACTGACGTTGATTATTGAGAGGCACATGAAATCATCAATAACTTTACAAAAGTATTCTGTGATCATTATTTTCGAATGAAAATTGGTTTGTTTTGCAAAGAAATAAAATAGATCAATAATATATACAATTTTGACGTCATAATAGCATAGGTAAAACTATCGCAA